>MU826870.1:0-101914 GCA_029204205.1 Desmophyllum pertusum
AGCTGTGTTGCTGTGTTGGATCGGCCATGAAAGCGCGCCCGTTTTTTGATGTCTTACTTATTTCTACAGTAACGTTGGATATATGAATAGTTCATGAGGAAACTAAATGTACTCATATCGGTCTTCCCTTTTTCTTTCATTATGCATGAAGTCATTTTTAAAACACAAACACATCTTCGTTGTTAAAAAACATTGTCAGAAAGCTATTGTCCTTATCACAAGGCGGCATCAACCTTTAAACCAATTAGCATTGTCTAACTTCTTTTCTGTGACTGAACTCCCCACTGCTAACTGTTTCATCAATTTTGGTCGTTACACTCCCCGGGGTCGTTACATATGCTGAAGCTTTTCAAACGGGCAATCTTCAGTTTAATTAATATTTCACACGCAAACTCGACATGGAATTAAGGTACGGTACATGATCTCTTTGGCTGATCGCTGAAATACTCGTGATCCACAATAACAAGGAAGATGAAACTTGCGCACCTTCAACTGAGGCCAACTATCTGGTTGCTATTGACGATCTTTAGTCTTTTTTCCAGAGAAATACTACAAAGGGTGTGTTAGATTTTCCTTTGTTTTCTTTTCCATATTATTGTATTTTTCAACATACTTTCCTACTTTCATAAGCACTTGAAAAAAAAAATGCAGAAACAAAATCCATGAAGATTTCGCGCCCACTCTTTTAGGGCCACGGGTAACATATAAGGATGTTTTGTTATTGAACTAGCTTGTTCGGTCCGTATTGGGAAAATATTGGTCGAGTTCTTTTTTTGCAAGTTTATGGACCGGAGCCGAAGGCGAGGTCCATAAACTTGCAAAAAAAAGAACGAGACCAATATTTTCCCAATACGGACTCGAAACAAGGCTAGTTTCAATAAAGTTTTTTATTATAATGGGCTTTTTAAAAATTGTGCCTGAGAAATTAATTGCAAACCATTATGCGAGCTAACTGCGCGCGCGCCAAAGCTAAGCACATTCTCTTGTCATTTTTGTCAGGCCACGTTGCCCGAAAATTTTAACCCAAAATTGTCCGCTAGACATGAGGGGAAAAACATTGTTTCTGCTTACTTATAGAAAACAGTTTTGTCTTTGTGTCTAATGTTTCATAAAAGGAATTTGTCGAAATGAGTTCGTGAGCGCTCCATCTTGTGCGGTCCGTATTGCCCAGATATTGAGAGGGACGCTCAGGGAAACAATCAGAATGCTCCTTTTCATCGTGGACCAGTTTTGCCATATAATAAACTAAAATATTTGTCACCTGTCCATGCAAAATAGTCTGCATTGATGAGTTATTTTGTACTGAAATAGTCTGTGAGTAGTCCCTGACGCTATATCTGAAACACATGTTGCTCAAATTGATTAAGAATGGAGAATGTTTTAAATCACTACACTTCTTCAAATAAGGTTCGAGTTAAAATTAGTAAGAAAATGACCTGAAGGGAAAACAAATTTACTTCGAGTTATTGAGAGTTCGAGTTATTGAGAGTACAACAATTACAGTAAAAGTATGAAGCAAATCCAAGGGAAATTGATTTCGGTTCGAGTTAGCGCGAACTTCGAGTTATCGAACTGTTTCTCAAAAAAATTGTAATGTATGAACGCGGCAGAAAACTTTGCTGCAGTTAGTGAGAGAGGCTGTATTACATCATTTACTTTATTTATAATGATGGGGTTCTAATCTGTGATGGGGTCCTTTGATGGGGTATATTTTTCCGCTTTTATTAATTTCAAATCTATTTCAACGCGTTTGATAAACGCGATTAACACAAAGAAACAAATATATTTTGGCCGAAATACAAGAACTCAGATGTCGAGAAGTGCTCTTCGTTTTTCTGAAAGTGAGGGTGAACTGGAAATATTGTACTTAAGGCATTAAGGCTTTTACATTGTAAAAGATTGAAATACAGTGTGCTGAAAAGAGAAAGCTATCGTTTCCTCGTGTCAAATATGTCTGTACAGGATCCAGAATTTGGGGTTATAATAATGGAAATTAAGCTCGCGGAAATTAACGCTCCACTTAATTAATGT
This sequence comes from Desmophyllum pertusum, assembly GCA_029204205.1. NCBI lineage: Eukaryota > Metazoa > Cnidaria > Anthozoa > Scleractinia > Caryophylliidae > Desmophyllum > Desmophyllum pertusum. The sequence goes on from MU826870.1 coordinate 2,032, forward strand.
CGCGGAATAACGCTCACAAAAAATTAACGCGACTTAAATTAACGCGAATTTTTTAAATTCGCGTTAATTTCATGGAGCGTTAATTTCCTATAATAAGGTATGTATTATTATAATAAAGTGCCAATGTAACACGCTCTATGAGAGTACAAAGCACGAAGCTCACGAATTCTCACGCCATCCGCCGAGTTTGTAGGGAAAATCAGAGATTTTTTATCATAAAACAATAAAAAAAGCCTAAACTGTGCTCTAATCTGTTATAAAGCACCCAGGAAGCGGCGAGAGTACTCAAGCAGTAGGGAGAAACACTCGCCTATCGACTCGTGTTTCCCCCTACACTTCTTTCGTGCTCTCGCGGTTCCCTGCGCGCTTTGTAACAGAAAAATCACAGTTGAGGCTTTTCTGTTTGTTACAGTGAAGATGACGCTACCGTTGCCACTCGACAAAGTTTTTGATTAATTTTTTTACATCTTTTTGACAACTTTGATGGGCTCCGTTTTGTGGCGCCACATTTGAACTAGACTAGAAACTAAAACCATTCAAATTTCACGACACCGCTCCAACACTGCTTGGATTTTGATTGGTCAAGTCAAACGGAACCCATCCGAAAGTCGTCAAAAAGTTGTCAAAAAGATGTCAAAAATTAATCAAAAGCTTTGTCGAGTGGCAACGGTAGCGTCATCTTCAGTAAATACAAACATCCTCTTCATTTCTGATATGAGATGGGGTATGGAATATTTAAAATTCTTTAGCCTGAGATGGGGGTACAGTGGAACCTCGATATAACGATGTGCCAAGGGACTGACCAAATTAGATCGTTATATCGGGAGATCGTAATAACGAATTCCCGATATAACGATTTTTCGGGCAAAGAGCCAAAAATATCGTTATATCAGGGTATTGTTAATAATTGATTTTTCATTTACTGTATAAATCCCTATCGTAACAAGCTGTTGACAGACACGTTATAGTCCTTATGCAATGAGAACTAAATTATAAAGGAAAAGTATTGCCCGGGAGTATTGTCATATCTTTTCAAGTGTTAAGCCTACTTTTTCATCGCGCGATGATTGATTTTATCGTTATATCGGGGTAAATTTTACGTTTGGGCTGCCAGATTGTGATCGTTATAGCGGGAATATCGTTATATCGAGAATCGTTATATCGGGAGTTTTCTCCATACATTTACTGTAACATTTGCCGGGCTTTCAAATGTTGATCGTTATACCGGGAACATCGTTATATCGAGTATCGTTATATCGAGGTTCCACTGTAGTTAATTAGCGGCATTTTTGGTCCGAGACGGGGTAGGGGTTCCTAGACCTAGCGGAGTGGCATGCATATTAAGCGATTTCCCACGGATTTGGAAATCGGATGAAATTCTCTCTCTCGTGTTTGATATATTACTTGCAATATGTCGAAATACAGTCAAACCTCTATTAAGCGGTCACCCTCGGGAAATAGCCAACTGACCGCCTAATAGAGGTGACCGCTTAATAGAGGTCAAGTTTACAGTAAATATGGGGAGCGATTTCCGGGAATTTGATAAGTGTCGACCCGCTTAATTGAGAGTGACCGCTTAAAAGGGACACTGTCCTCATTTTAGCATGATTTTGGGAAGCTCAGAAACATATCTAGATCATAGGAAGTTGAACAATAATGGCTTGATTCTGTAGAATAGCACTCGAAAATGACAGGAACCCATTAGAACGTGAGGATGACTAACGACAGCGAGGATGGAAATGGATTGCAATATGGATTTTTGAAAAAACGTCAGGATGTCAGTTTTTCAAAGTTTCAAGTTTGGCTCGGAAATCTTTGAAATTTTGCAAAAATTGTGTTGCAGTATGGAATTTCTTGAAGAAATTGCTTTTTATCATTTAGTTATAGTTTATTAAGTCCTTATTTCATAGATTTAGGGACCATTTCGTGCATTTTATACAGTTTTGAGCAAATACGTCGGGACAGTGTCCCTTTAACAGAAGGTCGCTTAATATAGGTTTGACTGTATATCTGCGGACCGTTTCTTGGAAATTTTCCGAAGTCTTCTGAGAAATGTCCAGAAAATGATCGGAAACGTTCGGTATAATAAGCTTCTGCCTTCGGAAGCTTTTTTGGAAATTAATCTTCGAATTCTCGGAACCAGGGGGGGGGCAGGCAGCGCCCTTTGATCTTGCCGCTTTTCCGCTATACATGATCGCACAAGTAAAGAAATCTGTCAATCATTCGAGAAACGTACTCTATACTACGGGAGTTTGCTGTGGAATTTCCATCCATGGTGTCCCACAATGACCAAAGTTCAGTTAAACAGCGACCGAATCGTTCCCATAGATGTTTGAACGTGGAATCGCCAAAATATTTCTGAACGAACACAAACGCACGTCATGTCCGCCATGTTTATTTTAAACAAACCAGTACTTAGTCTCGCTCGGCCAAATTTCTTAATGTGCAATCATATATACTAGGTCCCAGGCCTCGCTGCTAGCCCCCCTGCTCGGAACGTATTAGACCGATGTTCACAAATTGTTCCAAGTTATTATAAGGGTTTGAGCCTGTGGAGGAGGCAGAGTATACAACTCTAAAGCATTGCGTAACTAGACTCTATTTCATTTCTGTCATGTACTTAACAATTATTGGATGAAGTTTTTCTGATATTCAGAATAATCAATGTCGAGGTAAGAGTTATCAGCCGAAGCCGAAGGCTGAGGCTGTTAACTCTTACCGAGACCTTGATTATTCTGGATATCACAAAAACCGAATCTAATAATTGTTTTATTATACATTCAACGAAAAAGAATAACGCTAGTGCCACCGATGTTACTTAGCGGCAAGCAATGCAAAGCGCGCGAACTTGCAGCGCGTTCATAGATGACATGATTACCCGTGACCTTGAGTGTCCTTGACATGATTATTGTATAATCTGCAGGTTATTACCCGTGATCCTCTCGCTAACCTGTAGGTAGATGACGTAGATGCTTTCAAAGGCGCTGATTTCGAAAATTCACTGTACGCTTTCGGCCAATTAGAAAAGAGATAGTGAGTTGAATGTATCTGAACTTTAATTTAAAGGTCTCATCCGAGGGTCTCCCCCTGGAGTGGTTTTTGTTAACTTCAAGCCTGACGAGTGTTCCTACCTGAACGTCACCAGTCTTGGTTCAGATCTTGTTGACGATAGTATCGACTGTGGGTTTGCCTGTTTAGGAATCACTTCGTGTTTTTCTTATAACCTGGCTGCATTCCCGGATATCAACGGAAAACTGTTGTGTGAACTGCTCCCGTCTGACAAGTACAACAACTCGGATAAATTCGCTGCCAGTCAATTGTACCATCACTTCAGTATTCCGGTACGTTCAAAATTGATTTTTTTTTTAATTTACCTTCCAAGGAATTATATATTTATATCTTATAATCCAGCAATAGCCTTTTTGACGGTTAACAATTATCCTGCGAAATCGCGCGGAATATCGCCTGATACTCAGCCGACGTGGCCGTAGGCCGAGTTGGCTAAAATCAGGCGATATTCCACAAGATTGAGCAGGATAATTGTTTTATTATTTAACAAATTGATAACACAACTAAAAAAATAATCTTCCACTTTTCAACAATTTCAAGAACTGACTTGAACATTTTACCGCGCGCATACGAAATTACATATATCGCAGGATATCTGTTGAGTACGGCCGACAGATATTGAGTGTATCATGACCATATTTGGACAGTGTTACAATTTGTTGAATAATAAGACAGGGTAACCGTGAAAATTATTTTTCTCGCTCGTGCTTGGTCTAAATTTATGACGTCTGTGACGTGTGAGCCTTACTTGACTGGAAAATATCCGGTTTAATTTTTCCGTTTAAAACAGACTCCTTGCTCCAGCGATCCTTGTATGAAAAATGAAACTTGTGTGGCCAAGTACGAAGATGACGATTACCAGTGCGCATGCGCTCAAGGATACCATGGAAAGCACTGCGAAATAGGTATTTTAACGCCTACATCATTATTTTATCTCATCTCATTTCATCTTCACATCACCTCGCATCATCTCATCCCATCCCATCCCATCCCATCTAATCTCACATCACTTCATCTCATCTCATCTCAGCTCATCTTATCTCATCACGTCCTCATCTCATCTCATCCCATCTCATCTCAGCTCAGCTCAGCTCAGCTCAGCTCAGCTCAGCTCAGCTCAGCTCAGCTCATCCCATCTCATCTCATCCCATCTCATCTCAGCTCAGCTCAGCTCAGCTCATCCCATCTTATCTCATCTCATCTCATCTCATCTCATCTGAGCTCATCTTATCTCATCACGTCTCATCTCATCTCATCCCATTTCATCTCATCTCATCTCAGCTCATCTCATCCCATCTCATCTCATCTCATCTTAGCTCAGCTCAGCTCAGCTCATCCCATCTCATCTCATCTCATCCCATCTTATCTCATCTCATCTCATCTCATTTCATCTCATCTCATCCCATCTCATCTCATCTCATCTCATTTCATTTCATATCAGCTCACCTCATCTCACATCACATCACCTAATCTCATCTCATCGCATCTTATCTTCATCCTTCTATAACTGACAGTTAATTGTTACCTCGCCTTGTTTACTATTATAAATCAAGCACTACCAACAAAATGTCCCAACACTGAACTGCGTATAACAATTTGCAAGAGCTGCATGAGTAAGATGCATGTGAACCGGGCACCGTGGCCTAAAAAATGGTTGGTGCGTTGGTTTTCGGAACCAGATGTCCGGGTTCGAGTGCTTCCCAGACTCCTTGCGTTGTGTTCTTGTGCAAGTCACGTTTCTCACGTGCATAGTGCCTTTCTCGCTCCAGGTTTAACATTGATCCAATGGGTCACTTGTTGGCCGGTACGCAGACAACCTAAGTGAGTAAAATTATCTCCTTCCAGTCGTGTGATATTTTTTCAATATAATCAGATACAGGCGTAAACTGCCGAGATATCAGAAAACGAGGTCATTATAAGCAAGATGGCATGTACTGGTTGGACCCGGATGGAGGAAACCATTCAAATGCATTTCTGGCCTACTGTGACATGACGTCATTCAATGGAGGATGGACCATGTGTTACACTACAGATGAATATGTGAAACCCAAGACCGAAGTCACATACAACGCTCAGTTTCCTTATGGAAGTGATGGCTACAGGACGAACTGTAACAACATTCCAGTAAGTTGATTGACTTTTTCTATCAATAATATGAGAAAGATGTAAATCAGTCAGTGACACAAGCTACTTGGAAGAAATCAATAATCTATTATATGTAGTGATGCTGTTTTCATAAAAAAGAAACGACGATCAAACTAATATACATGTAGACCAGTGTGTGTTGTCAATGACACTGACAGCAGAACAGACCACACCATGTTTGCTAGCTCAAAAAAGCTAATAAATAACTACCATTATCGGCTATTAGCGAATTTGAGACTTGAAAACTATTCCAGCCTAGTCTCCTTCACAGCCGTTATTTGGCTCGTCATGCAACGCTCTCCTCCCCGTGGGGGAGGAGAGCGTTGCGTGATGAGCCAAATAACGGCTGCGTAGGAGATTAATTCCAGCCAGGATGGATTCTACATTTAGAAAAAAAAATCCCAGCAGGTTTCTCAAAAAAATCCCAGCAAAGTTTTCTCCTAAATAATAAAATTCCCAGCAAGTTTCTGCGCGTGCTAAGGTTTCCCAGCAAGCTGAATTTTAGTCTTCAGAGCGGATATTTTGTGGAGCGGCTCCGTTGGGTGCCGTTGATAAACGTAAATAGATTATGAGCTACACTTGCCGGTATTGTATTGCTGTTTATTGTTAAAACTAGTAATAGTTCTCACTATATCTGCCCCCGCCATTTGATGATATTACGTTTTGTTTATAGAAATATTTCGGACATTTCTTATGTAGATTTTGTGATGTAGCTTATAATGATCAATGGTGTAGCAACTTACTGATCGTTCAATCCTTGAAATAACACAAAATGGAACAAAACTCAGTTATTCAGATAAATAATAACGATCTGGGTTTATTTATACTGAACAATGAAGTTTGTTAAAAAGATGCTGATCCTTTTGACTGGGTTTTACTTTTTTTGACTTGAGATTCTGATCTGTTTGCGTCTGTTAATTCGGGAATATCTCCCGATGCTGGTTCACAATCAAATGAGGACTGTATCTCTCCAAGTTATAAAATGCGTTTATTCGTAGACTTCACAGTTCTTTACACTCACAATTCCGTTCCGTTCTATTCACTATTCGTTCTGAGGCTTAACCTCTTACAACAATGTCTTATATACACTAGGAAATACAAGAATGTTGCGGTTGTAACCGCTAATCTTAGTCTTAACGAGTTAGATATTTATATCAGACAGCGTCTAGCAGAGTTTTGGATCGAGTCTGTCGACCCCGTTGCTGATTTGTGTGTGAAAAATCAAGTTGTGTACCGAACAATTCTATCCGGTACTGTTGAATGACCTTTGTATTCAAAGAAATCACTGTAATGCAAGATACTTACCTTTGAATTGCAAATTTTCTTCAGACGAACGGCGGCGAAAGCGAACTTTTGAAGTGAACCGACCTCGTGCCAAAATTACCCAATACCACCTTGCGGCTCTGGTGAAAATTACCCGATACCACCCCGCGCGCCCAGTTTGGTCAAATCGAGATTCATCCGCATACTGTAACATATATATCAATATATTTCAATATATATATTTATTTTTATATTTTCTTCAATTCCATATATATATATATATACACGCGGGGACTACTATTCTGCCTCCTCGGGGTTTTGGCCTCTGGGCCAAAACCCCTCCGGGGGCAACAATAGGCTATTGTTGGGAAACAACTTAGTTCAGGAGGGCTTCGTGACTCTGATCCCAGATTCCCATACAAACGTATACTGATAATTGTGCAAAATGGTATAACTGAATTAGCCGGATCATCCAGCTAGCGCGAGCGCGCATTGGAAGAAAACACGAATATTCTTCACTTGCTCTGACAAAATACGGGCAATAGAATAACGGACAGTAAACATGTTGTTTTTTTGTCGTTCAGTTCACAGAAATTATCTTTGTTGATCACCAAACTGGATTAAAAGTTTACTTCAAGCGACAAACCAACCAGTCCATCACGGCCGCAAGTAACTATGGGAATGCTGCTGGTACTTATGGATTGTGGGACGGTGTTGGAGCAAACAAAGCTTACTCCTACCAGCTGCTGATCTGCGATCATTCGTTCTACTCCGGCTTCTTCGTTTCCGGTTACACGGGTAATTGTTACAAGCAGTGTCACTCTTGGTGCGGTGATTCAGCCTCGCCGTACTTCCGTACAGCGTCCACCAATAGGATGTACAGGGGTGTGGCTTTAAACACCAGTGGTCATTATCCCAACATCCCGAGCAACAGGCTTATTAGTGTTGGCCTGCGCTAACATGTTACTTAGATTTTCCTTTGATGCGATTTTAAAACATAGGTGTGCTCAAATGCAACGGGCAACTCTGGATAGCACAAATTAAGATAAAAGAAACCTCAGTTATAAACTAGTATTACTAATAATATGTGGATTGCTCTTGACCGACAGACCGACAGACAGACCGACAGACCGACCGACAACAGAAACACTGGGCCGCGATTTGGCCGACAGATGCGTCAGCAATTAATTGCTCATTGCGTGCCACATGCAGATCAATTCACTATGCCAGTATTTGTTAGGAAAGAAAATCCAATATTCAATCACATTTAACTTAAGTCTTAAGGTTTTCATCGTGTTTTCGCCTTTATTTGCAATATTTGATCCGTTTCATGGTTATTCGCATTGAGTATAGGTTTTCAACAGGTATCAATAGATTCAGCTTTTGAAAAGATTCGCTTTAATTTCAAGTTTGCTTTAGCTGAAAAAATGGTCTATTCTTGGGGCTAAAAATACGAACTAGCTTTGAATAAAAATTGCCTACCTTACTTCTGATCTGTTGTGTATTTCTTTGTCTCCTATGTTGTTACTTGGCCGATTTAGCGAGATCAGTGAGTTTTAATTCCACTGTTTCCCTCTATATAGAAGATGATATATAGAGGGGAAACAGTGTGGAACTAAAACTCGTTGGAATCGCGCTAAATCGGCCCAGTAATAAGCTTGCGAACGCAGACGTAATTTCCGGCTCGAGTTTCCCGCCGAAAATTAATTAACAACTCGAGCCGGAAATTACGTCAGCGTTCTCAGGCTACCCAGTACACTCTTTTTTATAAGAACGTCTAATTTTCGAGCTGAGGCTGAACCAAGACCGAATGTTCTTTTTTGGGGCGATTTCAGCCTGAAAACGTTCTTAACATGTTCTTAGGTTACATGGTATAGAATTTCACAAAAAAGATTCGAACGTGACCATGAAATATTAACATTTTATTTGATAGATACTCATGTTGTTACTATAAAAAATGTGCATTCAAGTATTTTGAGCTGATTTGAACTGCCGCAGTGCGGTAATTTTATAGTGGAGTTTGTCTTCCTTGCCCGTTTGTCCCGTTTAACTCGCTTTTAGCCAGGAGCGATTTCCTGTGTCAGCCATCATTCCCGTATATACTGCGCGGTCCACTGCATTATGTGCAAACGTTTATGTGGTCTGTTAATGCATTTGCTATTATAGGGGACATTCCTGTTTCCTTCTTATATTGTCTCTTTATGAAAGCAAACATCATGATCAGCCAATTTGGTGGTATAATAATAATAATTAAACATCACAGACGTCACTTTTCGGTTTATATTGTTCTTTGCCTATACATGACTTTATTAAATATTTATCGTGTGAAAAATTATTAAGCATCCTTTCTATGTTAAGCTCCCCTTTCTAACCCTCATCCCTTAGTTTAGCAAGTATATTTGGTACGATTTCCCATACCCTCGTTATGCATGAAGTCCCTTCCTAATTTGAAGCTGGTTATGCTGTTTTTAGTATGAAGCTGCAAGCTAAAAGAAAACTTTGGCATATTCCGCTGAAGGAGCATAAATTGCCATTAATTTGTAACTCGATCCCACAGCAAACAACTGCAACACTTGGACATTACAGGTGGCAATGACGAAGTTGTTTCAAACGCATGCACCTTTACTTGCAGAGTCATGCAGAGTTTATATAAGAACTATTTTTTAAGAAAGTCGCAGCTACTACAGAAAATGGACGCTGGCCCCCTACAACAAAGGAACACTCTGGTTATATTGATGATCTTTGCCTGTTTTGGACCAAAGATTACCAACGGTACACGCACTGCCTCATCAGGTTTTATTTTCTCTTAATTCAGTAATTTTGACAACAACAAAAAACACCCTTTATCCAACATTGCAGTCGAATCTCCCGTAAGCGTACACCCTCGGGAAGCATAAAAGTGTCCGCCACTGGAGCTGACCGCTGCTTACGGGAATAATGTGTAAATACAGAGTTTGTGTGAGCTAGAGTTCAAACAGGGTTTTGTCAAGGAGATCGTACGTAGAGCTGTCCGCTTACGAAGTGGACCAAGTTTATCGCATCATGTAACATAAATTTGAAAGTAGCTCTATCCACAACTTTTTTTCAAGGTCTCAGCCGACGATCTTCTGAAGGTGTGGCTTTCATAAACTTCAAGCCTGATGAGCGTTCCTACCTGAACATCACCAGTCTTGGTTCAGATCTTGTTCAAGATGGCAGCGAGTGTGGGTTTGCCTGTTTAGAAATCACTTCGTGTTTTTCTTATAACCTGGCTGCATTCCCGGATATCAACGGAAAACTGTTGTGTGAACTGCTCCCGTCTGACAAGTACAACAACTCGGATAAATTCGCCGCCAGCCAATTTTATCACCACTTCAGTATTCCGGTAAGTACAATACGAATAGATAGACATTTCATCGAAATTCAAAAGTGCTTATATAGGCCTTTAAAAAGCACGGGCCAAGCGAGTATGACAGTTGCCAAGAGTCAGGCTCGATTTCCGCCGCTCTCTCGAGTCTCCATTTTCCCGAACAGCGGCTGTTATCATTAATCGAGCATACCGGCGAGGGTTGGCTCTCATGAGAGTTTTTTCAGTTCAACTTTCATCGACTATCGTCACCTCAGGCCAAACGGCTCTCGACAGCTCTTAATTAAGAAAAATTTGAGCAGGTTCAAATTCGATTTAAATATAATTTAAATTTAATATATGAGAGTGCATGAGAGTTCAGTTCAGGCGAAACGAGAGCGAGAGTTTGAACTCTTGGCAACTCTCAGCAAAAAATTAATTTCGAGGGAAAAATATCATTTTTCTTTACTTTGAGCAAAAACAAAAGCAATACCATCAGAATCAATAAGAACACGTTTTTCGTATCTTCTTGATCTATATTGCAATGATGAAGTGATTTTTGCTGAAGCGCAAAATTTCCCGCTTGCCGCCCGAAAATTTTGTGTTCGCTCCGAGTTTTGGAAGAACCTCCTCGGACTCAGCCAATCACAGAGCGAGAACTGATAGAGTTGTTAAATAAATAATGAACCGAAGTGGAATTATATAGCGACAAAATGATCGTATATTAACATGATGATGTATCTATAGATTTAATTATATTGACATAAATTTTCTGACGGTTAAAACAGACTCCTTGCTCCAGCGATCCTTGTATGAACAATACACCTTGCGTGGCCAAGTACGAAGATGACGATTACCAGTGCACATGTGCTCCAGGATACCATGGAAAACACTGCGAAATAGGTATTTGAAATTTTACATGCGGACTGGGAGGGGGTGGACAGAAAGTGCCCTATCGTACTAAAATGAATAATATTGTAGGTTTTTGTTGTTTTTATAGCTTTTTGTAGCTTTTATCAGAATTTTTTTCTGAGTATTTCAACTTGAGAGCATTTCTTTATTTATTTTGCGCAGTGCTCAAATTTTTCGTCGCCTGTACGGGGTTCGGAAAATACTACGCAACTCGCAAAATATCTGCGCGTATTATGTTACACTATCGAATAAGAGGTAAATAAGGTGTAACATCACGAAAAGCTCATGCTATAACCTATACTATATCAGATATAGGAGTTCAGAACAACTGCCGGGATACCAAGAAGCGAGGTCTTTCTCAGGGAGATGGTATGTACTGGTTGGACCCGGATGGAGGAAACCATTCAAATGCATTCCTGGCCTACTGTGACATGACGTCATACAATGGAGGATGGACCATGTGTTACACTACCGATGAATATGTGAAACCCAAGACCGAAGTCGCATTCAACGCTCAGTTTCCTTATGGAAGTGACGGCTACAGGACGAACTGTAACATCATCCCTGTAAGTTGATTGACTTCTTTCAGTAGTGAAACTATAGAGTATTTATTATCATAATAATATGATCATTTTCGTTTAGTGGAAATGTGAAAGTTTAAAGGATAAAATTTTTGTAAAGAAATTCTTAATAGTTATCTTCTCTTGGATTTTACATTTACGTCTTTAACAGAATGTTTTAGTGTTTACTTCAGCAAGCATTTTAACTCTCTTCTTGGTGTTTGGAAATCGGATGAAACACTATCTCTCCCCCTCTCTCTCTCTCCCTCTCTCTCTCCCTCTCATGTTTGATATATTTCGTAACGAATTGGGTAATTGAACATCCCACGACAACTAAACATGCTGTTTGTTGTTGTTCTTTTAGTTCACAGAAATTATCTTTGTTGATCACCAAACTGGAAACAAGGCCTACTTCAAGCGACAAACCAACCAGTCCATAACGGCCGCTGAGAACTATGGGAATCGTGCTGGTACTTATGGATTGTGGGACGGTTTGGAGCCGCAGACACCGCTTACTCCTACCAGCTGATGATCTGTGATACCTCGTTCTACTCCGGCTTCTTCGTTTCCGGTTACACGCGTAATTGTTACAAGGGGTGTAACGGTTGGTGTCATGATACAGCCTCGCCGTACTTCCGTACAGCGACCACCCGGGCGCTTCACAAGGGTGTGGCTTTTAACACCAATGGTCATCGCGCCCTTGGCAACAGGCGCATTAGTGTTGGCCTGCGCTAAGATATCAGTGAGTTTAAACCAAAAAGGAACAAGGATCGCTAAGATTGGAGAAGATTGAGCTGAGACGGACCACAATCGGACGAACAAGTGAAAAACGTTAAAATGACAGACCTTTGTGTGGCTGTATGGCAATTAGAGCTCCTTGTACACGCATTTTCTATTTATTAAATGTAAACACGGCTATGTTTTGTTTTGGCTCAAAGACGTTTGTATAATATACATGTATTACATTATATTTATTACATGGAGTTTGGAATCAACTTTGGTATGTAAATGAAAACAAGGTGATACAGTTGACTCCCGATAACTCGAACCTCCCGCTATTTCGAAGTAAATTCGTTTTCCCTTCAGGTCATTTTCTTACTAATTTTACCCTCGATAACTTGAACTTCCGATAACTCAAACGTTTTTCAATTTCCAGCTTGAAGGATCGAGATATCTGTAGACTGGAGTCAACTGTATTTACTGCAAGTAAGTTTGCTTATTGCGGGTTCGTTGACAAAATTATACTGGAAAGCGGTGCCGGGTCATATTTGTGGCAAAATTCCAACTTTTAAATAGAAACTTATTTATGATTATAATACGAAAGCTCTACATTTATTACGCAGTACTTATATGCTGACGTCCGACCTTACGCCTGAGTTAAAAATTGTAAAGCATTATACATACATACATATAGAAAATGCGCTATAATATAAATATCCAAGAACGTGGCTCAAGAAAATTTCAGCATTTTTTCTGCAACTTCACCAAAAGTCCAGTTTAGTCACTCCAATAAGACTAGAAACCACACCAAAGAAGAGCGAAAAGGAGAAAGACGAGCTCGAGAGGGAAGAGAGAACAAATAACTGGCATACCCCGTCTTATTGTATCGTCTATTTTGGAGATCTGAACGAGAAAAACCCAAAAAGCGTCAAAATGGCAAAAATTGTACAATTCTCTGCGACCACGTTTTTGCAAATCCAGTTAGAAATGTATTATCATTATCACTTTTTATGATTTTCTGTATTCAGTTTATATGAACAGTTTGAATAAAAAAACATATTAAATATCGTGCTTTTTTAAAATCAACTGAGAAAGGTATCAACCGATGGCAGTTACGTAAGTACCCGGGAGGGGGTACTCCCTTATATAAGCTACACAGGCATGTGCGGCGCCAAAGGGTATGGTTTTTTGAGCCGTTTTGGTCTGAAATAGGGTATATTTTGTGCCAGGGGGGGGATAGCTACTTCCCATACATTCTCTTAAATCAAATCCAAACCATGCTCTCAAAACTTGCAAAGCAATCATCACAACTTTAGCCAGCGGATTCATCATCTGCACGTGCGTAGAAGTTGTGGTAAAGCCAGAAGAAAAGCTAGAAAAACATGGCGGCCGATGAGGCGATGGAAGTGCGTACTAATGTATAAATGATTATTGTATTTTTTCACTTTGTGATCTTTTAAACCGGATAAACTTCTTCCTCAAGTTTTTCGTTTTCAAGATGCAACCACGACGGCGACGGCAACGAGAATTTCGCGCGAAAAGAAGCACACCGCTGACCAAAACGAAATTGATTGCTTTGCAAGTTGTGAGAGCATGGTTTCTCGGTCCCAGGCCCTGTCTCTATGCCCCCCTATTTTGTGCACTTAGGCCTTGAATTTGATTTGGCTTTTAGACGAAACTATTTTTTCCATTAACATCGGGGAATTTGAAGCCTTTTTAAATGTTTGCGCAAATGGAACCCATTCCTGGGTAGCTGAAGTCATGTCAGTTAGATACGTGTGCTGATTTTATATTATGATAATAATTAAAACATCACAGACGTCACTTTTCGGTTTATATTGTTGTTTGCCTACATGACTTTATTAAATATTTATCGTGTGAAAGCTTTATATTTTAAAAGCATCCTCTCTATTTTAAGCTCCCCTCTCTAACCCTCATCCCTTAGTTTAACAAGTATATATAATCTTAGGAATTCCAGTGATAAACTTTTACTTAGTTATCCATGTTTTAAATCTAAAGCTACCCTTGGTGACCGTTCTTTTACCTGTGCTGCACCGAATCTCTGGAATGCGCTACCATTTGACATAAGGAGCGCCAACACTATTGGTATTTTTTAAAGCCAGGTTAAAATCTCACCTTTTTCGTCGGGCATTTTTATCATAGCTTTTTATTGTAATTTTATCTTTTAATTGTAATTTTAATGGATTTGTTATGCGCATTTGAACATTTTTATGGAATTTGCGCAATATAAATGTTATTATTATTATTATTATTATTATTATATTTTGGTACGATTTTCCATACCCTCGTTATACATGAAGTCCTTTCCTAACTTAAGCTGGTTATGCTGTTTTTAGTATGAAGCTGCAAGCTAAAAAATCTCCCGAAGGAGCATAAATTGCTATTAATTTGTAACTCGATCCCACAGCAAACAAAAACTTGGACATTACTGGTGGCAATGACTTCCTGTTTTCAAACGCATGAACCTTTACTTGGTAGTCTTGCAGAGTTTATGTGAGAGCTATTTTCAAGAAAGTTGCAGCTACTACAGAAAATGGAAGTTGGCCTCTTAAAACAAAGTAACACTCTGGTTATATTGATGATCTTTGCCTGCCTTGGACCAAAGATTACCAACGGTACACGCACTGCCTCGTCAGGTTTTATTTTCTCTTAATTAATTTTGACGACATAGAAACATCCTTTTATCCAACATTCATTTTGCCTAATATATATATATATATATATAATTCTGACGTTTTATTGCACAAGCTTTGTCATGCTTACTGGCAAGCTATACTAAAAGTATGGGTGAAATTTCGGACTTCAGCTCAGGAACACTGATCTTTTATTTTCAAGTCTTACAAGTGTGGTTTGGTTCTGACAAATGTTATAAACACTGCTTCCTGCTTTCTGTCGATAAAGAAACGTGGAACAACTTCATCGCATCATGTAACATCTCTCGAGAACAATGTTTCTTCGCAACACTGTCTTAAACGTGAATTCATTGTACAGACAGAAATATATAAAGAGAACCAAATTTGAAAGTAGCTCTATCCATAACCTTTTTTTTAAGGTCTCAGCCGAGGGTCTCCCCCAGGAGTGGTTTTTGTTAACTTCAAGCCTGACGAGTTTTCCTACCTGAACGTCACCAGTCTTGGTTCAGATCTTGTTGACGACAGTATCGACTGTGGGTTTGCCTGTTTAGGAATCACTTCGTGTTTTTCTTATAACCTGGCTATATTCCCGGATATCAACGGAAAACTGTTGTGTGAACTGCTCCCATCTGACAAGTACAACAACTCGGATAAATTCGCTGCCAGTCAATTGTATCATCACTTCAGTATTCCGGTAAGTACAATAGGAAATAGATGATTAAAATCTGCATTTCATCAAAATTCAAACGTGCTTATAGACCATTTAAAAAGCTCGGGCCAAACGAGGATAAGAGCTGCTGAGAGTTGGCTCTCATGAGAGTTTTCTTTATCTCCCATCGATTATCGTCACCTCAGGCCAAACGGCTCTCGACGACTATCTGTAAGAAAAAATTGAGCTGGTTCAATCCAAATTCGATGAGAGTCGCTGAGAGTGCATCAGATTTTCAGGCCAAACAAGAGCGAGAGTCTTCGACGACTCTCAAACTGAATTTGAGCAAGTTCAAATTCGATGAGAGCGCATGAGAGTCGCTGAGAGTGCATCAGATTTTCAGGCCAAACGAAAGCGAGAGTTTGAACTCTTGGCAACTCTCATCCTCGTTTGTTCCGGGTTTAAGACCGTGCAATGAATTAATTTCGTTGGGCTATTTTATTTCTGGGATTCGAGGGAATAAACTCTATTTTCCTCAGTTACTTTGAGTAGAAAAAACAAAAGCAATACCATCAGAATCAATAAGAACACGTTTTTCGTATCTTCTTGATCTATATTGCAATAATGAAGTGAATTTTTTTCAAAACCGCGAAATTTTCCGCTTGCCACACTCTAATTTTGTGTTCGCTCCGAGATTTGGAAGAACCTCCTCGGACTCAGCCAATCACAGAGCGAGAACGCATAGAGTTGTTAAATAAATAATGAACCTAGGTGGAATTATATAGCGACAAAACAATCGTATATTAAAATGATGATGTATCTATATATTTCTATTGAAATGAATTTTCTGACGGTTAAAACAGACTCCTTGCTCAAGTGATCCTTGTATGAATGGTGCAACTTGTGAGGCCAAGTACGAAGATGACGATTACCAGTGCGCGTGCGCTCCACCATATTTGGGAAACACTGCGAAATAGGTATTTGAAATTTTACATGGTATAGGTTTATAACTTTGTTGAGTTATCTGTGAATCAAAATCTTGGGGCCTTTACAAGGCTAGAAGATTTCTCTAAATTGACCCTATTTTAATTTGACGCGGATTTTTTTGCGGGACAAGGGGAACGGGTTAACGGTGTAAACGGGATCTGAGTGGCAAACAAAGTATCGATTCAGTTTGGATGACGTTAATTTAAACTTTACTTCTAGGGCCTGTTAACGTTCTGGGAGATGACTGTCAGGATATCAAGAAGCGAGGACATTCTCAGGGAGATGGTATGTACTGGTTGGACCCGGATGGAGGAAACCATTCAAATGCATTCCTGGCCTACTGTGACATGACGTCATACAATGGAGGATGGACCATGTGTTACACTACCGATGAATATGTGAAACCCAAGACCGAAGTCGCATTCAACGCTCAGTTTCCTTATGGAAGTGACGGCTACAGGACGAACTGTAACATCATCCCAGTAAGTTGATTGACTTCTTTCAGTAGTGAAGCTATAGATTATCATTTTCGTTTCAGCAGAAAAATAAAAGTTTAAAGGATAAAACTATTGTAAAGACATTCTTAATATTATCTTCTCTTAGATTTTACTTTTACATCTTGAACAGAATTTCTTAATGTATTTCAACAAAGATTTCTTTCATCCAGGAAGACTAAAAATACCGCATTTTAACTCCCTTCTCAGTGTTTGGAAATCGGATGAAACGCTCAGTCTATTTGTCGTGTTTGATATATTTCGTAACGAATTGGGTAACTGAACATCCCACTACAACTAAACATGCTGTTTGTTGATGTTCTTTCAGTTCACAGAAATTATCTTCATTGATCACCAAACTGGAAACAAGGTCTACTTCAAGCGACAAACCAACCAGTCCATAACGGCCGCAAGTAACTATGGGAATGCTGCAGGTACTTATGGATTGTGGGACGGTTTGGGAGCCGCAGACAACGCTTACTCCTACCAGTTGTTGATCTGTGATACCTCGTTCTACTCCGGCTTCTTCGTTTCCGGTCACACGGGTAATTGTTACAAGACGTGTAACGGTTGGTGCAGTGATTCAGCCTCGCCCTATTTCCGTACAGCGACCACCGATGCGAATTACAAGGGCGTGGCTTTTAACACCAATGGTCATCATCCCAACATCCTGAGAAACAGGCTCATTAGTGTTGGCCTGCGCTAAGATATCAGTGAGTTTAAAGGGAGGGTTTCACGGTTCGCCCCATGTTCAGGCTTGTCAACTTTATCCGCCTAAAAAACCCACGCACATGTACTTCTCGATACTTCAGTAATCACATACTATAATTAGTCCAAGAAAAACGACGAATGACTATAAAATTCATAAAACATTTCAACGGATTACACCGAGAATATCGACATTGAATATCAGAATAAATTACAAGAATAAAGTGTTGGCCCGAAGGATTTATTCTGGTAATTTATTCTAGTATTCAAATATCGACATTCTCGGTGTAATCCGTTGAAATGTTTTGTGAATTTTGGTCATTCGTCGTTTTTCTTGAGCTAATTATAGTATGTGATTACTGAAGTATCGAGAAGTACATGTGTGTTGGTTTTTTAAATGGACAAAGTTGATTAGCCGGCACATGCGCCGAACCGTGAAACACTCCCTTTAAACCAAAAAAGAACTACAAGGATTGAAGAAGATTCAGCTCAGATAGATTATCATTTTCGTTTCAGCAGAAAAATAAAAGTTTAAAGGATAAAACTATTGTAAAGACATTCTTAATATTATCTTCTCTTAGATTTTACTTTTACATCTTGAACAGAATTTCTTAATGTATTTCAACAAAGATTTCTTTCATCCAGGAAGACTAAAAAATACCGCATTTTAACTCCCTTCTCAGTGTTTGGAAATCGGATGAAACGCTCAGTCTATTTGTCGTGTTTGATATATTTCGTAACGAATTGGGTAACTGAACATCCCACTACAACTAAACATGCTGTTTGTTGATGTTCTTTCAGTTCACAGAAATTATCTTCATTGATCACCAAACTGGAAACAAGGCCTACTTTAAGCGACAAACCAACCAGTCCATAACGGCCGCTAATAACTATGGGATTGCTGCTGATACTTATGGATTGTGGGACGGTTTGGGAGCCGCAGACAACGCTTACTCCTACCAGCTGATGATCTGTGATACCTCGTTCTACTCCGACTTCTTCGTTTCCGGTTACACGGGTAATTGTTACAAGCAGTGTGGCCATTGGTGCGGTGATAGTGGCTCGCCGTACTTCCGTACAGCGTCCACCAGTTACAAGGGTGTGGCTTTTAACACCAATGGTCATATTTCCGTTGGCAGCAGGCTTATTAGTGTTGGCCTGCGCTAAGATAGACTGCGAGCAGTCCCTCTTTCTTTCTGATATCGAGCGCGAAGCGCGAGTGAGCGGAAATCGAGCGCGAAGCGCGAGCGTGCGGGAGATGGGCCGAGCGGAAATGAGTCACGAAGTGACGAGCGGAAGTGAGTCACGAAGTGACGAGCGGAAGTGAGTCACGAAGTGACGAGCGGAAGTGAGTCACGAAGTGAGAAGAGCGAAAGATAGAGGGACTGCCGGCTTTTCTGCATCCGACGCGTGCTTGAATTTCCCGTTGTACAGACAACGGAAAATTCGGATTGGTTAATTAGACAATGGACGCTGTCAGATTAGTTTGATTAGTATTAACTTCTTGACAACCTCTTGACGACTTGTTGACACTACAGCGGCTTAGATTTCATAGCGCGAGACATCAATAGCGGCAACTTTGTGGCGAGAATGCAGAATGTTTTCAATGTTTATCTCTTCATTTGAACGAAGTAGTTTTAAAGGAAGAACAGAAGCAAGCAATCGAAGCTTTGCTGAAGGGAAAGGATGTAATGGCCGTTCTTCCCATGGCCTTCTGGAAGAGGATGATTTATCAGAGTTTTTGTTAACGTGAAAGATTCGAGCGATTCCGCATTAGAGTCGGATCACAGGTCTACTCCGCATCTGATCATTGTTCGCCAGAAGAGCATCGTCCAACGATTTTGGCTTGAGGTTGCTGACGAGGATAAAGACAGTCTTTGGACTTTCAGACATTGGCGGCAACAAATGCTGATGGTTCACTTCATGAATACAGCTTTTTCCACATAGCGCTGAGTTTCGTTGATTGATTCATAATCTAAGATCGTACTCAACACACACGCTTGCGGCTACAACGATCTGAGAAAATAGTAGCCTGCGTAGCGGCGGTCTTATTATCGCGCGAAGCTTCGCCGCTATCGATTTTGCCTTCGCGCGCTAACAAGACCGCCGCTACGCAGGCTACGAAAATAGAGAGGCTGTGAACAGACTAACTCAACACAAAACAAGCAGTCTTGTTTAAATAGGCAATGTTATTTTTTCGTGCAATTTACCTCGCAAAAACTCACGAGTCGCGTGTGTAACAAGAATCCTTTCTTCGCACCCGGGGCCTGGTTTATTTTTGGCCGTACGTGACCTAAAGGGCAGAGTTTGTTATTAAAAAAGTTAATTTTCAATTGCTTACGGCTTCGTGGGCGGAGTTATCTGGCACGCGTCGGATGCAGAAAAGCCGGCAGTCCCTCTATCTTTCGCTCGCTTCGTGACTCACTTCCACTCGGCCCATCTCCCGCTCGCTCGCGCTTCGCGCTCGATTTCCGCTCACTCGCGCTTCGCGCTCGATCAGAAAGAAAGAGGGACTGCTCGCAGTCTAGCGCTAAGATATCAGTGAGTTTAAAGGGAGGGTTTCACGGTTCGGCGCATGTTCAGGCTTGTCAACTTTATCCGCCTAAAAACCCACTCACATACACTTCTCGATACTTCAGTAATTACATGCTAATTAGTCCAAGCAAAACGACGAATGACTATAAAATTCATAAAACATTTCAACGGATTACACCGAGAGTATCGACATTGAATATCAGAATAAATTACAAGAATAAAGTGTTGGCCCGAAGGATTTATTCTGGTAATTTATTCTAGTATTCAAATGTCGACATTCTCGGTGTCATCCGTTGAAATGTTTTGTGAATTTTGGTCATTCGTCGTTTTTCTTAGGCTAATTATAGTATGTGATTACTGAAGTATCGAGAAGTACATGTGTGTTGGGTTTTTTAAACGGACAAAGGACACAGCGGCAAAATGACTGCGCGTGCGCCAACCTGCTCACTCATTTCCATACAAACATAATGGCGGCAATTCAAAATTCCCGGAATTTGTTTTCATTTCGCGTGGATAAGGACGTCACGGAACAGATAAGGTTTTTACCTTGAAAACAATTCCGAGAGAGACTCTTCTTTCACATATCTTTTTTAGCAAACTAATTATCTTTTCCACAATAGTGAATTTATCGCTCGAAGTCGAGCGATCGTAAGTGAAACATGAACTCTTTGAGCTATGTTTTCGTGTTTCACTTACGATCGCTCGACTTCGAGCGATAAATTCACTATTGTGGAAAAGATAATTAGTTTGCTAAAAAAGATATGTGAAAGAAGAGTCTCTCTCGGAATTGTTTTCAAGGTAAAAACCTTATCTGTTCCGTGACGGCCTTATCCACGCGAAATGAAAACAAATACCGGGAATTTTGAATTGCCGCCATTATGTTTGTATGGAAATGAGCGAGCAGGTTGGCGCACGCGCACTCATTTTGCCGCTGTGTCCGGACAAAGTTGATTAGCCGGCACATGCGCCGAACCGTGAAACACTCCCTTTAAACCAAAAAGAACTACAAGGATTGAAGAAGATTCAGCTCAGATGGATCGCAATCGGATGAACTTTTCAAGCGAAAAACGGTTAAATTTACAGACGTTTTGTATACACCTCCTAATGCCTATAACTGAAGCAATAATTCAATAACAAGAAAGATCGAACCCTCGATAACTCGAAGAAAATTCGTTTTCCTCTCGGGTCCTTTTTTTACTAATTTTACCGATATCTCGAGCGTCCGATAACTCGAAGGTTCGAGATATCTGGAGACTGGAGTTAACTGTATTTACTTCAAGTAAGTTTGCTTATTGCGGGTTCGTTGACAAAATTATACTGGAAAGCGGTGCAAGGTCATATTTGCGGCAAAATTCCAACTATTAAATAGAAAC
Organism: Desmophyllum pertusum; assembly: GCA_029204205.1. Classification (NCBI taxonomy): domain Eukaryota; kingdom Metazoa; phylum Cnidaria; class Anthozoa; order Scleractinia; family Caryophylliidae; genus Desmophyllum; species Desmophyllum pertusum. The sequence continues at coordinate 23,426 of MU826870.1, forward strand.
TTATTTATGATTAATACGAAAACTCTACAACTATTACGCAATACTTATATGATCTGCGAAACAAATTGTTATCAGTCTAGTTTGATAGTTAAGATTTACGTGTATAATTTTCTTTTCCATTGTATTTTTTTTTAATTTCTATTTCTAATTTTAATTTCAGTTCGTTTTCTATCTGTATTATTCTACGCTTTTGCAATACTGTAATGATTTATGGTCATCAAATAAAGCTTATTGTTGTTGTTGTTGTTGTTGTTGTTGTTGTTGTTGTTATATGCTGACGTCCGACCTCACGCCTGAGTTAATAATTGTAAAGCGCATTATACATACATATAGAAAATGCGCTATAATATAAATGTATTATCATTATCACTTTTTATGATTTTCTGTATTCAGTTTATATGAACAGTTTGAATAAAAAAACATAAATACGGTTATTAATCAACGGAGAACGGTATCAACTGATGGCAGTTACGTAAGTACAGCAAATGAATGTAAGAAATCCTCTAAATGACAACTTTAGCTGACATTGTTGGGGGCTGAAGAGGAATAATGGAATAACGGAAATTTTTTGCAGTGGAATAATGGAATAATGGCCTTGGTTTTTCTGGAATAACGGAATAACGACGTTTCTTTTGGAATAATCATCGACAGTAACATTTCCCTGGAATAATGTAATTTTAATTTGAGTAAGGGTCAAATAAACCATTTAGGGCATTCGAAAGAACATTTGCGACCATACCGTCAAGGTACTGTCCAACCTCGTTCCCAGGGTCTCTCTTCTTCCCGCCAAATCGCGTTTGGCGGGAAGAAGAGAGACCCTGGGAACGAGGTTGGGTATATCCCGTGTTAGCATAACCCAGTGACCGACTATTAGGCATGCAAACTCGCAATCTGTTTGGCTACGCAAGGGCGGTCTAATTTTCGTGAATCCCGCGAATGGGTCACAATCCGTTAGAGATCTGGATCGAATGTGTAATTTGAGAACGCTATGCGCAAGATTGCTTTAGGAAGCTGTCAAACAAAAACCGTGGATAATAAGTTTATTTTGATGAGATTTTGTCAAACGGAATGATGAGTTTTTCTAGACTGAAATAATGGAAATTTTAGAGAAGGAATAATGGAATCATGAACAATCCATTATTCTTCTTCAGCCCCCGAGACATTGTCCATGTGTAATATATACGATTTTATATATTCTCGTTATGTATGCAGTCGACCCTTTCTCAAATAAGCTGGTTATTAGCATTTTTAATATGAAGTTGTAAGCTTTTCACTGGGTTAATTGGCATTTCCTGAACAAACAAAAATTGCGATTAATTTGTAACTCGATCCCACAGCAAACAACAGAGAACCTTGGACATTACAGGTGGCAATGAAGACGGCTTGTTTTCAAATGCACGCACCTTTACTTGGTAGTCTTGCAGAGTTTTTGTAAGAGCTTTTTAAAAATCGCAGCTACTACACGGAAAATGGACGCTGGCCCCCTACAACAAAGGAACACTCTGGTTATATTGATGATCTTCGCCTGTTTTGGACAGAAGATTACCAACGTACACGCACTGCCTCATCAGGTTTTATTTTCTCTTAATTAATTTTGACGACATAGAAAAACATCCTTTTATCCAACATTCATTTTGCCTAATATATCATGATATAATTCTGAAGTTGTATTGCACAAGCTTTGTCATGCTTACTGGCAAGCTATACTAAAAGTATGGGTGAAATTTATGCAAACTTTCGTGTCTTCAGATAGCTTAGCTGCTAAGCTAGCTGACCGTTCTCTAACGCGATTGAGTACAGCAACAAAATAAATAGAAGTGAATCTCACCGATATTATTTTGCCATCGCGCAGGCTATAAATACTGCTATGAAATTATCAAATTGAAAATAAAAGGTAAAAGAAAAATTGGAAGAAGTGTCATCAATTTTAGAGCACAAACGTTTTGGGACTTCACGAACACTGATCTTTTATTTTCAAATCTTACAAGTGTGGTTTGGTTATGACAAATGTTATAAACACTGCTTCCTGCTTTCTGTCGATAAAGAAACGTGGAACAAGTTCATCGCATCATGTAACATCTCTCGAGAACAATGTTTCTTCGCAACACTGTCTTAAACTTGAATTCATTCTACAGACAGAAATATATAAAGAGAACCAAATTTGAAAGTAGCTCTATCCATAACCTTTTTTTTAAGGTCTCAGCCGAGGGTCTCCCCAGGAGTGGTTTTTGTTAACTTCAAGCCTGACGAGTGTTCCTACCTGAACGTCACCAGTCTTGGTTCAGACCTTGTTGACGACAGTATCGACTGTGGGTTTGCCTGTTTAGGAATCACTTCGTGTTTTTCTTATAACCTGGCTGCATTGCCGGATATCAACGGAAAACTGTTGTGTGAACTGCTCCCGTCTGACAAGTACAACAACTCGGATAAATTCGCCGCCAGTCAATTGTACCATCACTTCAGTATTCCGGTAAGTACAATAGGAAATAGATGATTAAAATCTTCATTTCATCAAAATTCAAACGTGCTTATAGACCATTTAAAAAGCTCGGGCCAAACGAGGATGAGAGCTGCCGAGAGTTGGCTCTCATGAGAGTTTTCTTTATCTCCCATCGACTATCGTCACCTCAGGCCAAACGACTCTCGACGACTATCTGTAAGAAAAAAAATTCAGCTGGTTCAATCCAAATTCGATGAGAGCGCATGAGAGTCGCTGAGAGTGCATCAGAGTTTCAGGCCAAACGAGAGCGAGAGTTTGAACTCTAGATCTTGGCAACTCTTATCCTCGTTCGTCCCGGGTTTAAGACCGTGCAATGATTAATTTCGTTGGGCTATTTTATTTCTGCATGGGATTCGAGGAAAAAAACTTCATTTTCCTTTACTTTGAGTAGAAAAATCAAAAGCAATACCATCAGAATCAATAAGAACACGTTTTCGTATCTTCTTGATCTATATTGCAATAATGAAGTGAATTTTTTCAAAGCGCGAAATTTTCCGCTTGCCACACTCTAATTTTGTGTTCGCTCCGAGATTTGGAAGAACCTCCTCGGACTCAGCCAATCACAGAGCGAGAACGCATAGAGTTGTTAAATAAATAATGAACCTAGGTGGAATTATATAGCGACAAAACAATCGTATATTAACATGATGATGTATCTATATATTTCTATTGAAATGAATTTTCTGACGGTTAAAACAGACTCCTTGCTCAAGCGATCCTTGTATGAATGGTGCAACTTGTGAGGCCAAGTACGAAGATGACGATTACCAGTGCGCGTGCGCTCCACCATATTTTGGGAAAACACTGCGAAATAGGTATTTGAAATTTTACATGGTATAGGTTTATAACTTTGTTGAGTTATCTGTGAATTAAAGCAAGCTAGTATTACGATACCTGCGATCGATCCAAAGTGTGGATTTTCCGACGGTTTCCTTGCGGACATGACAATCGATTTTCCTACTTTTTCGGCCTTGAGACAAGCTGTAACTGAAACTTTCCTTCCCGAGCAAAATCTTGACGAACAAACAAGACAAATATGGCGATCGAACTACAGCCTTCTTGTTGGCTTCATGTTAGAACACACGAAACGGACCGCAGACCTATCTGCTCGCCGATTGGGCAGAATAATACAAAGGTTTTCTGCCCAATCAGGAAGCGGCATTTAATTAGCCGTTGGAACTAGTGCGGTAAGAAATCGTCCCCAGGGGCTATTTTCGTTCGCTCCTACTTTTCTTTGCCGATTTTTTTCGCTCGCCCCCACTATCTGCCCTGGGTCTCCGAGGATGGTCTATCCCGTGTTTGCATAACCCAGTGACCGACCGGCATGCAAACTCGCAATCTGTTTGGCTACGCAAGGGCGGTCTAATTTTCGTGAATCCCGCGAATGGGTCACAATCCGCTAGAGATCTGGATCGAATGTGTAATTTGAGAACGCTGTGCGCAAGACTGGTTCAGGAAGCTGTCAACAAAAACCGTGGATAATAATAATAAGCTTATGTTGATGAATTATGAATTTTTCTTGACTGAAATAATGGAAATTTTAGAGAAGGAATAATGGAATAATGAACAATCCATTATTCTTCTTCAGCCCCCGAGACATTGTCCATGTGTAATATATACGATTTTCTATATTCTCGTTATGTATGCAGTCGACCCTTTCCCAAATAAGCTGGTTATTAGCATTTTTAATATGAAGTTGTAAGCTTTTCACTGGGTTAATTGGCATTTCCCGAACAAACAAAAATTGCTGTTAATTTGTAACTCGATCCCACAGCAAACAACAGAGAACCTTGGACATTACAGGTGGCAATGAGGACGGCTTTGTTTCAAACGCATGCACCTTTACTTGGTAGTCTTGCAGAGTTTTTTGTAAAGAGCTTTTTAAAAAATCGCAACTACTACACGGAAATGGACACTGACCCCTACAACAATGGAACACTCTGGTTATATTGATGATCTTCGCCTAACTGCCTTAATTTTGGAGGCTTTCCAAAGTATCTCTTATAAATTCTACAATAGTTAATACAGGGAAACGGTTATGAACCTCGATCGGCAAACTTCAAAGGATCAAAGCTAAGAAAGAGGCCAAGATTTATGGTCTATAGGGTCCGCGACCGTGCACACAATCTTTTGTTTTGCGCTCACACATTATGGTTGAATTCGGGAAAACTTATTGTGTTTTGTGCACGGTCAAGGCCAAAACAGCGAACAAAAACATGAACAAAGAACTTTGTTGGGATTCATAACCATGTATTTCCCTTTACCAAATTTAATTCTACCTTAAAAGTTTGCCGAGAAAATAGCAGAAAGAACAGCAATTATTATCATATATTTGAAAAGTGGAATTTTTTCCGAGTAGCTTGTGTCACTGACTGAATAATATCTTTTCTCAAAAATATTTTGTACCATTAACATGATTAATAAATAAGAATTGCAGGAACAAATATTTTAAAACTAACTTTACGAGTGGAAATGTTAGCGTAATTTCCGAAAATATTTCTTCCAAATTACACGTTATTGTCAAAAGCTAGGCGCAGTACTCCATTACCTGTTGAGACAGGCAGACGGCCAACATTCATTAACTGACGGGAAGGTAAAGAACCCAGGGGGGGGGGGGGGGGGGGGGGGGGGGGGACTCCCATATATAAAAATGACGAGGGTGATTATCGGAATTCTAAAAAGGTACCAGGATATTGTTTTTTATTCTAAAACAAGATGTAGTTCTTGTCGTATTTTTAGACACCCTAAGCGGGGCAATTTTGTTTTTACGCCCACTTCAAGATGGCGGCCATTTACATTTTGTATTTTTTTAAGCGACTAAATATTGTTTCGGGTTTATCAACAGTTTAGAATTTGAATTTAGCCAACGTTTTACTGTTTGGGGTTAAAAAATGGTTTAAATTTTGATGTTAAGTAGCGATTTTATGATTCGTTCGTAGTAAACAGGTTATTATTGGTAAGTTTTGACGTATGTTATGGGAGCACGTTATTGCCTTAAAAATTAGTGTTTTGGGCAGCTAGCGGCTCGATTGTGTTGTGCTAGGGAATAAGGTTATTGTGGGTTAGAATCAACTCAATTCATGAACTGTGTTCCCTTTTTTGTGGAAAAAGTCTTAACGCCGCCATCTTGCCGCCATCTGAAGTGGGCGTAAAAAAAAAATTGCCCTAAGCGGTACCAAGCCGCGAATGTTTACCCCTAAACGGTACGATGATCATCCGTCACTTTTATGTGGAATTCCCCCCTCCCTGTACCGGCGTTAAAAGAGATGCTGCCCGCCGTATAAACAAACTATTTATAAACTGCATTAGCGCCAAATAAATGAATGACTCATCTGAGTATTATTTTGGGATGCCGACAGAGGGCAATTTAAAAGGACGCCGCTCAGAGGGCAATTTGAAAGGACGCCGCTGGAGGCTAGATGAATTAAATAAGCATTTTACCTACATATAGTAGATAATTAGTATAGGAAATCGTATGAACGCGAGTGCAATAGACCAATTCCGATATATTAATATTCTAACTTGGCTCCGAGGCTTAGGGGAATAAAACAAAAGAAATCGACAATAAATCACATCGAGGTTGAGGGATGAATAAATCATTTCTTTTGTCTTATTCCCCTAAGCCTCGGAGCCAAGTTAGAATATTAATATATCGGAATTGGTTCTATTCGTGATTTATGGGCACGAGTGATGTTTTGAAAGTTCTCAAAATTGCACGAGCCTGTAGAATACGGCCCGTAAAATTGACCAATCAGAGCGCGCGTACTATATAAGAGATATAATAAGATTTCTTATGTTTTAACTTGATTAGGTATTGCTGATGAGTTGCATGGAGATTGGGTCGTTCAATATATAAGCTGGCTAGCTGGTGTATTGCAAACCAGTTGCCGCTCGCCTCGTCAAAGTCTTAATTGTTGTAGCTTTGTGTAGTGGAGTTGAAGGATGATTGATCCAGTAAACTGTCGGTATGTGTCGGTTTTCTGTACACCATCATCCGAAGTTTGTTGTTATCGCGGCTTACCAATAAACAGTCTAGAAAGAATATTTCCATTTCCTAAATACAGTCAACTCTCGTTATAGCGGACTCCCTCGGGACGTAGTTTGGAGTCCGTAATAGCGAGAGTCCGCAATAGCGGGAGTCATTTTCAGTCAAACATCTATAGCTTTCGCCGGGTGGAGGGCTGAATTCTGTCCGTAATAGCGAGAGTCCGCAATAGCGGGAGTCGTTTTTCAGTCAAACCTCTCAGCTTTTTCCGGGTGGAGGGCTGAATTCTGTCCGTAATAGCGGCTGTCCGTAATAACGGGGTGTCCGCAAGGCGAGAGTTGACTGTATTAAAGTCTAAATGATAGCCCAGTCTTTGTATTTCTATTGACATGACTGTTCCCGTTGACAAACAGACTCCTTGCTCCAGCAATCCTTGTATGAACGGTGCAACCTGTGTGGCCAAGTACGAAGATGACGATTACCAGTGCGCGTGCGCTCCAGGATGTATTGGAAAACACTGCGAAATAGGTATTTTGAATTTGACATGCTAATCAATTTCACGACAGAGATTTGTTGTCACTTTGCCCATTACATCAAACGCTTGAAATTCCAGAATTAATTTTTACGATTCGACAATTATCAATTATTTTAATCTGCATGTTAAAGTTTAAAGAACGTTTTACATAGAGTGTTTGCTCTGAAAGCAATTTACTGCTGGAAATCTCCTATACATGTTTGTCTACGTACCATGTGATATTTTCTGTTTAACTAGGTCCAGGAATTGACTGTCAGGATATCAAGAAGCGAGGACATTCTCGGGGAGATGGTATGTACTGGTTGGACCCGGATGCAGGAAGCCATTCAAATGCATTCCTGGCCTACTGTGACATGACGTCATACAATGGAGGATGGACCATGTGTTACACTACCGATGAATATGTGAAACTCAGCACCGAAGTCGCATTCAACGCTCAGTTTCCTTATGGAAGTGACGGATACAGGACGAACTGTAACATCATCCCAGTAAGTTGATTGACTTATTTCAGTAGTGAAACTATAGAGTCTATATTATCATTTTCGTTATAGTAGAAAAGTGAAAGTTTAAAAGGATAAAACTATTGTAAAGAAATTCTAATATTATTATAATATTATCTTCTCTTGGATTTTACTTTTACGTCTTGAACATGATTTCTTAATGTATTTCAATAAAGGTTTCCTTCACCCAGGAAGACTAAAAAATACTCCACATTTTTAACTCTCTTCTCAGTGTTTGGAAATCGGATGAAACGCTCAGTCTCTTTGTCGTGCTTGATATATTTCGTAACGAATTGGGTAACTGAAGATCCCACGACAACTGACAACTAAACATGCTGTTTGTGTTGTTGTTCTTTTAGTTCACAGAAATTATCTTTGTTGATCACCAAACTGGAAACCAGGCCTATTTCAAGCGACAAACCAACCAGTCCATAACGGCCGCTGAGAACTATGGGAATGCTGCTGGTACTTATGGATTGTGGGACGGTTTGGGAACAAACAACGCTTACTCGTACCAGCTGTTAATCTGTGATGATTCGTTCTACTCCGGCTCCGGCTTCTTCGTTTCCGGTTACACGAATTGCTACAAGGTGTGTAACTTTTGGTGCGGTGATTACGCCTCGCCGTACTTCCGTACAGCGTCCACCAATGCGCGTTTCAAGGGCGTGGCTTTTAACACCAATGGTCATCCCTCCGTTGGCAACAGGCGCATTAGTGTTGGCCTGCGCTAAGATATCAGTGAGTTTAAACTAAAAAGGAACAAGGAAGATTGAATAACATTGAACTGAGACGAACTCCAATCGGACGAACTTTTCAAGTATAAACGTTCAATTTACAGACGTTTTGTATGTCTGCATGGCAATTAGAGCTTCTTATATGAAAAGCGTTTGCTATTTTAATATAAATGTAAACACGGCTATGTTTTGTTTTGGCTTAAAGATGATTTCCAACATTCATTTTGCGTATATATAATTCTGAGGTGATATTTGCACAAGCTTTGTTACTTTACTGGCAAGCTATGCTATGAAATGCACTGAACTTTCGTGTCAGATCGCCTAGTTTGCGTAGCTGGCTGACCGTTTCACGCAATGGCTGGCAACCTGGCTGCATTCCCGGATATCAACGAAAAACTGTTGTGTGAACTGCTTCCGTCTGACAAGTACAACAACTCGGATAAATTCGCCGCCAGCCAGTGCCGTAGCTAGCGGCGGGGGTGAGCGAGAATTTTTTTCTTTAGCCTTTTCACTTTCTGAAGTGGATAGTTTGAACCTTACTGTGATTACCTTTCATTGCAACTTTTGACAACTGATTCGCTCGTCTTGTTGAAATGGCAAACAAAAGGAAGCGATTACAAGACAATGAAATGGGTAATGCTTTCTAAAAAACGAAAACTGTGTATATGTTTTTTTCGTGTTCAAACAGCCGCCTTCTTGATTAAAATATATGCCGAGTGAAACCTGGAGAGAGTACCAAACTCCAGGGGGCTTGGTACTCTCCCCAGATTTCGCTCGGCGTATTAAATCCAGATGGTGGCGAACGAAGAGGCGAGAACCTCTTACTTCTTAGGTAACTAAGTAAGTAGTTATATTTTGACTGTCCGGTACCATACTAACTTGAACATTTACTGGATTTTTTTTTTGATTGAGAAATATTTTTTTCAACGGAATTCCAACTGGAGACATCTTTTACAGACGAAATAGACTAATCTGGTTAGTTGGCGATACATCAATATTGTAAAATGTTTAGTGTACTAAGGCCGATACATGTATCAAGTTAACCAAAAACCTCGGAATTATATTGCTGTAAGCACTAAAAATACCTGTCATTTTACACTTGATCGAGATTGATTTTTTTGACAAAATATCTCATGGAGAATGCTGAAAATAGCATTTCCGAGCCTCTATATTTCACAATTGTCTGGGGGGGCATGCCTCCCTAGCGGCTCGCGCCTTCGGCACTCGCTTCATTGCCCCCTCCCCCCCCCCCCCCCCCCCATTCAAAAAATTATAGCTACAGCCCTGATTTTACCATCACTTTAGCCCGCATTATCGTTACCTCAAACAACCTAACGATCGAGTCTAAGTAATTGTCAACCCAAGAAGGATAGCTTTCAGCTGCTCGTGGCGCATGCAAAGGCCTAAGTTGGACAAATCCGGCCACAACAGGCTTGATGCAGGTCCCAAAGATGATTGATGGTTGACATTTTCGTAAGATATAATGTAATAAGTCCATTTTGAGTTTTACTACAATGTATGAAAGATCATTAATCATATTAGGTTATCCCGGAGTGACATAACGTTATAGGATATCATGTTCTGTAAAAGAATTGGGAATAATTACGTGTTGTGTTCAGTGAAAGTCTATTTATTTTTAGGCGGATGGGTTTTCTGTGGCAAAAGTTCAGAAACTTGATGGACATATTACTTTTGTAAATCAAAAGCTCTTATGAGCAACTCGTGAATAATATTAAAATACCTATAGTGGTAATGAGCTGTGGTAATGAACGCAAACAAATTCGATGAATTTCTCAACGCATTTCGAATCACCCGGAACTAAAAAATTATGTCACGTTGTTTGTCATGGTCTGGTCACAATGTAAATAAAATAACCGTTCGCTTGGGAAATCCATGTATTCAAATTATAAAACTAGATGGGCTGATGTTTTCAATTATTCTGTGAATGAACATGAACATTCGCTTGTGAATGAACATGAACGTTCGCTCAATTATACATTGTGTTATAATAAGATTTGCGATACCCGCCACGGGATGATCGAAAATGACAGAAAATGTTTCTTTCTGAATTTGCATATTTTACTAGTGAGGTATTTCCTTCGAAAAACATTTTCAATATATAATATATTTCACTCATACAAACCGAAATATCAAAATAAAATAATATTTTCTCCTTTCACGAAAATCAATTTACTAGTTAAATAGCAAAAAAGTCTGCAAACGTGTGAAAGACTGAAAGGTTTGTTTATTTACATTTCATTGTAATCAGTGCGACCGTTTGATTTTCGTGAATTATAAACCATCACCGGTTGCAACCGAGATAGCCGTGCGACATCCATCCACATCAAAGCAATCGAAAAGCAATACTGAGTACATTACCATTTCGCTTTCATGAACAGAAGTCTTGAGAACATCCGAAAGTATGTGAATTGTAAGCTTACCCTATTTTGAAACGCCACCGGCGGTCCATATCTTCTCAAATTCTTCTCACCATCCATTTTGAGGCCACTTGGAAATTTATGGGTGTTCCTCCCTTTCATTTTCAGCTTCAAAGAGGTAATTTTCCGCACTAGGCCTTGGAAAGTTTGTACATACGTGCCGCCACGCGCCATTTATACTCGATCGATGGTCCGCAGAAGACGGCTTCTCGCCCTTGATTTATACTGCTATAGTACAGTGGAACTTTAATAGATTTCTTGAACCCTCGATTTCTCGAAAACTCCGATAACTCGAACCAAAAGTCGTTTCCCTTGGACTTGTTTCACTGTAATTTTACCCCCGATATTTCGAACTTCCTGATTTCTCAAACCAATTTTCACCGTTTCGCGTGGAGAGTTCCACTGTATGTCCCACTGTATATTATGCGCAATATATGCGCAAGCGTTATGCACTAGTCAGCGGATTTACAAAAAGTTAACAGGAAGCGAAGGAGCGAAGGAGCGAAGGAGTGAAAATTTGCATATCTGTTTCCACAGCTAAACTCATTTCATTCCATTCACTCGTAAAAAGGGACAGTTTTCATTTTTTTTTAATAAAAGAAAGACCCAAGCAAGTATATTTTACAATATGTAAGCTTCAAGAAGGGGGAAACACGCAATAAAAATATTTTTTGTTTGCAAATGTTATTTTACTCCACATGGGTAACATGTGGTAAAAGCTCAAAATTTTGATGCAAAATTTTGGCAAGCTCCACCGAGCGGATTTTGGGGGATTGTTAGTATGTTACTAGGTGGACCACCCTCGAATGCATGGAGGTGAGAAAAATTATGTTGCAATTTTTTTTTATCATGACCATCAAAAATTCATAGATTGACTGGCGAAACGAGAAGAAACCGACATTTTGTAGAATACCTCCAGCCACTCATATACTAATACATTGATAGTATGCATATACTAGTAAATATTTGCTAATTCTGGTTATTAATAAAGGCCTTCCATGCTTATGCTAAACGTTTTTTTTCATGCGCATTTTCGGGCTAGCTGTAATAGAATGCTTAAGACGGAATGTATAGCATTGTAAGCCACCTGAAAAAATAGTAGCCGAGTTAATTAGCTAAAAACAAATACCACTAAAAATAACCAATGGGCCCAAAAATAAACCCAGTAAATTACTGGTTTTAAATAAACTAAACAGCTGCCAAAAATGACAAGTCTTATAATAACCCTGAGTTGACTATTACAGAATATAATTTTGGTGGATTTCCAAAATATCTCTTTTAAATTCTACCTTTAACGTTTGCCGAGAAAATAGTAGAAGGAACAGCAGTCATAATCATATATTTTTATAAGTGGAATTTTTTCTGAGTGACATGTATCAACTTGTGTCACTGACGGAATAATATATTTCTCAAAAATATTTTTTTTGTTCTAATAGATTGGCAGGTGCAAATATTCATTTAACTTTACGAGTAGAAATGTTAGCGTGATTTCCAAAAATACTTCTTCCAAATTACACATTATTGTCAAGAACTATTCATTTTAAAACAGCTAAACAAAACAGCCAACCGCGGCGGCAACGGCAACGAGAACGTCGCTAAACAAAAGGTTTAATGAGCAGTACTATAGCTCTGCACGTGCGTTTTTTGTCTTGGTACATTTCAAAACAACAACGTGAACTGATCAAATTAATTGTGCGTTTTCTGGAGAACGAGAAGCGCAACAGCGAATTCGTCAAGTTTCTATTTGGAATGATCGCAGTCTTTACATATTCAGCTGAGGATAGCTCTGATACCAATAAATATGTTATGAAGCTAAATTTACTGGTTACCTAATCGTTAATTTTGGCTTAGTTTCATGTCGTTCTTGTGATCAGCTGCGGTTGTCCAGTTGTCAAGGTCAGCCCACTTGTATACACCTATTTCAATTAACGTTGTCGGATAAAAATCGGATAAAAGCGTAAAGCCTACAAGACAAGACCAAATGGTAGTCTGGGTATTCATTAGAATTTGCATATCACTGGAAAAGAAATCTACACGTTTTTATTTCGCACGTAAAGTATTTGGTTTGCCCCTTATTATATAATTTGTTTTTCCATGTTTTTTTCACTAGCTGATTTGCTAAAATTTAGTTTGGCTAAAAGCAGCTTACTTCTACAGGTTTAAAACAAAAAGGAAACGTTATAAATAACGTTTTACATGTTACTTCTCATTAGTATTCGGTGCGTGCAGCAGTTTTCTACTTTTACCCATGCTACCTTTCGGTCTTGTCTTGCGGGCTTTGCGGGCTTTTAAAAACATTTCTATCCGACAACGTTAATTGAAATAGGTGTATCATCTTGGCTTCAAAGTCCATTTCCCGTTTTGTCTCAGTGATTTAGCTTTAACAATAGCTCCCACGGTAGTCATGTTTCAGAGTTCTTCCTGACCTAGACTGAGACATCTGCGAAAGCCTAAAGTTATTGTTTAATTCTCTTTTGATTCGTTCCTTGAAATATTGTTTATTAGGTTTGTATTATCTATGGAGGTATGCTTGGGTTTATTTTGATTTGTTACTTCTTGAATAACTCTGAGTTCTCACGGTCCGAAACCCAAACATGTCTCTAATTTTGGTATATAGCTAAGTGCACTCCGACGTGTAAGTCAGTCAAGTTGTCAGTTGTAAGAAGAAATCAGAGTGTCAGTAGTTGACGCTGAGTGTAGATGCTGTACTTGATGAAGAAATAAAGTCTAAGTCCTATGGAACAACAGACTCCTTTTTTGGTACCTCCCCACTTGGCAAGTGGATTAATATCCCAATAGACCGTAACTGAATGGGTCTGGATTAAAGGGACACTGTCCCGGCGTATTTGCTCAGAACTGTTATAAATGCATGAAATGGTCCCTAAATCTGTGAAATAAGAACTAACTAAATGATAAAAAGCAATTTCTTCAAGAAATTCCATACTGCAACAAAATCTTTGCAAAATTTCAAAGATTTCCGAGCCAAATTTGAAACTTTGAAAAACTGACATCCTGATGTTTTTTCAAATATCCATATTGTAATCCATTTCCATCCTCGCTGTCGTTCGTCATCCTCACTTCCTAATGGGTTCCTGTCATTTGTCGACTGTTATTCTACAGAATCAAACCATTATTGATCAACTTCCTATGATCTAGATATGTTTCTGAGCTTCCCAAAATCATGCTAAAATCAGGACAGTGTCCATTTAATATCCTGAGATTCTCAATCAAGGTTGTCCTCGGCGTAACCGTCGTGGGTTCTAAACTCCCTAATTTCGGGATATAAACATTATTTAACTGACGAGAGGGAAATTTAAAGCGCCCCCGGGAGGGGGAGGGGGGGCTCCCATATAAAGTGACGCTGCTGTCCGCCGTAGAAACAAATTGTTTATAAACACAGAAGAGCGTCCTGAATCAGCGCAAAATAAATGAATGACCCATCTGAGTATTATTAGGGATCCCGACAGAGAGCAATTTAAAAGGATGAATTAAGCATTAGCAGATAATTAGTTCAATTGTACGTTTCTTCTGGCGTTTCATGGCGTTCAATTATTAATCACAAAAACATTTTTGTAAAGCTTACTCGCTAACTTTTAGTAGGAGCTGAAATGCTTTGGTAAGAAATGCTCCCAGAACACCACAGCACATTTGTAACTGTCTGCTAAAGATGTTTAGCTTCCTCCGTACTCAAGCGGTGACACTTATCGTTAGCTTCTTTGCAAGCCAGTTGGTTTACCAAGCAGAAAGTGAGGTTTACATTGATGGCAGGAAAGGCTTGAAGCGAGACACAAAGAACGGTGTGGCATACGCCAATTTTGCTGCGCACAAATTTCGCCACCTGAAATTAACTCCTTTGGTCTCCACTTCAGTGAAAGAGCTTGGAGAGTGCGGTAAGCTATGTGTCGATCACCCATCGTGTTTCTCAACTAATTTGGCGACGTTTCGTGATCAGGCAGGACGGATTTTGTGTGAACTGTTACCCAGCGATAAATACAACAATTCTAACATGTTTATTGACAGTGCGATGTACCATCACTTGAGCATAAAGGTGAGTAAAAACAAACCACTGCTTATTTTAATGAATTGGAAAGAAAGCCACATTGATTATTTATAGCAGGTCTTCATATTATTATTGTTCAATAAAAACACTTTCTAAAACCTTGGGCATATTCTAAAACAGCGAAAATCTGCCAAAAAGTTCATTTGTTCACAGTTTTTTTTTTTTTACCAAACTCGCCTTTTTCTGCATCGCGCTGCGATATTTAACCTAATCGTTAGAAGTAAATTGCACCATACGGTAACATAAGTTAATTTGCAAAATCTGTTAAATTTGTCAAAATATTGTCATTATCTTAATTTATTTTGCAAGATATTATCAAAAACCGCTAAAAGGACCTCCGTGACCATAAAGAATTAAAACGCTTTGTTAATGCACTTTCTAACAAAATTATTGTTAGTATTACTTCAGGTTTGGGACGAGAGCTATACTCTCGGCTTTTTATCTAATCGTTAATTTTGGCTTAGTTTCATGTTGATCTTGTGATCAGCTGCGGTTGTCCAGTCGTCAAGGTCAGCCCACCTGTATATCATGCATCTTGGCTTCATATTCCATTTCCCGTTTTGTCTCGGTGATTTAGCTTTAACAATAGCTCCCACGGTAGTCATGTTTCAGAGTTCTCCCTGACCTTGACTGAGACATCTGCGAAAGCCTAAAGTTATTGTTTAATTCTCTTTTGATTCGTTCCCTGAAATATTGTTTATTAGGTTTGTATTATTTATTGAGGTATGCTTGGGTGTATGTAAAACCAGGAACACACCCGGAACACCCCGGAACACCCCGGAACACCCCGGAACACCCCGGAACACCCCCGGAACACCCCCGGAACACCCCGGAACACCCCGGAACACCAACAGAATACCCCCAGGAACACAAAAAATATAAAAATAATAATAAAATAATAATAAATAAATAAAATAAAAACAAATATATTTATATAGTGGTTGAAGTAGTGAAATCGAACACGGTAAGCGGTCAAGAGCCGTTAACGAATCGACTGATACCGAACACTTCCGAAGATGCCCCAAAGATGTACCGAATATTTCCGAAGATATCCCGAACACTTCCGAAGATTTCCGAAGATTTCCGAAACACTTCCGAACACTTCCGAAGATGTCCCGAAGATTTCCGAAGGTATATCGAAGACTTCTGAAGATGTTCCGAAGATTTCCGCACGTTTTCAGAAGACCGAATTTTTCCGAAGCTTCTTATCTAAGAGTGAATAAGTGGCAAAGGACCGCTCAAAATTCAAATGTTTGCCAATTGGCCAACGCCACAGAGCGTGACATTGAATTTGAGGTAATCGGAGGTCATTGCCATGTGCAATTTCGTAGACAATTGGTCATTGGTCAATCATGTCGTTGTTTGTTCAGTCGAACCTCCCTAACCTGAGTATCAGGCGAATTTTTCTGCGCTCTCTTTTACTCTTCGTCTTTACGTAAGCGGACACCCTCGGGACCAGAGAAAAATTCGGGACTTCTGAAAACGTGCGGAAATATTCGGAACATCTTTGGAAGTCTTCGAGCCATCTTCAGAAATCTTCGGGACATCTTCGGAAGTGTTCGGGACATCTTCGTAAGTCTTCGGAAATATTCGGGGCATCTTCGGAAGTGTTCGGTATCAGTCGATTCGTTAACGGCTCTTGACCGCTTACCGTGTTCGATTTCACTACTTCAACCACTATATAAATATATTTGTTTTTATTTTATTTATTTATTATTATTTTATTATTATTTTATATTTTTTGTGTTCCTGGGGGTATTCTGTTGGTGTTCCGGGGGTGTTTCGGGGTGTTCCGGGGGTGTTCCAGGGTGTTCCGGGGGTGTTCCGGGGGGTGTTCCGGGGTGTTCCGGGGTGTTCCGGGGTGTTCCGGGGTGTTCGGGTGTGTTCCCGGTTTTACATACACCCGGTATGCTTGGGTTTGTTTTGGTTTGTTACTTCGATCTTCTTGAGTAACCCTAAGTTCTCACGGTCCGAAACCCAAACATGTCTCTAATTTTAGCTAAGCGCACTCCAACTTGTAAGTTAGAAGAGACTAGAAGAAGAAGCAATCAGACTGCCAGTAGTTGACGCAGAATGTAGATGCTGTGCTTAATCAAGAAATAAAGTATAAGTCCTATGGAACCACAGACTCCTTGGTACCTCCCCGCCTAGCAAGTGGATTAACATCCCAATACTAGTCTAAAAACGAGACAGATACAAGAGTAGTAACAGTAAAATTAAGTATTCTAAATGCTGAGTTTATTTATTAATCGACAATCTCATTCTGACACCACAACTGACACAAGCTGCTCTGGCTGTCTGCTCCGTTGACAAAAGAGTTGCATTTCCTACTCGTACTTCTCCGGCGCCTAAAACGCCGAAACGATTTTGCCATTAATTAATTTCAGGCGTTAACATTAGTTGTTTTCTTTTTCGTACGAACTACAATGTAAAAGTATTTGTGATCAGTTTTGTGATTTTTATCCAATCGGCGGAATTATTAAATATTTTAGTTTTTTAACCCATTGTCACAGAAAATGAATAATGGATATGTACCCAAGCATAGAGAATAATGAATACTCATGCATAATAGACTACGAATTACGAATAATCCTAGTGGATAAAGTATTCCGCTTTACAGTCAAAATACCAACCTCGATTCCAGGCTCTCTCTCTCCTTTTCCTCCTTGTCGTTGAGGAAAAGGAGAGAGAGCCTGGAATCGAGGTTGTCAAAATACTCAGCGCGTTCCGCCCAAGGGTGAATTAATGAATTCATTACTACAAATTTGATTTCATTACTCGTTTCAATAATGCACTCTTCAAATGAAAAATCGAAAATTCAAAACAAGACTCGATCCAATACTCGAATGTTGATTTGATTAATGGTAAAATATATCTTAGGGGTCAAGATAAAATAAACGCATGTTAGTATTTAAATAATAGTCTCTGTATCTTTGTTGACATCATTTTATTTTTCCTATGGAGAACAGACTCCTTGTTCAGCGAACCTTGTATGAACGGTGCAACTTGTGTGGCCAAGTACGAAGTTGACGATTATCAGTGCGCATGCGCTCCAGGATATATTGGAAAACACTGCGACGAAATAGGTATGTCAAATTATTAAATGATTAAAAAGAAGTGCGCATAGGGACACTATCATGAACATCACGTCAAAAAGTCAAAAGCCAAAAGACATATGTACATAAATGGAAACCTAAAAATAATGGTCCAGTTTTGTTACAAATTACTGGTCATTACTATACAAGTGTATTGAAGCTATAAAAGGAGTGTTATCCCGAGTTACCCATGTAGGAGCTTTTGATCTCAACTTGAAAAAGTCGGGCAGACTTTTTCAAACTCTGCCATTGTGTCATGGAAAAATCACAAAAAAACTAATTACGTACGGTTAGCTCTCCCTTCAACAATTTACTTGATATCATCCTCTTGATGTTCCAGGCGCATTTCGTGTGTTAGCGAAGGTACTGAGTCAAAATTTTAGCGCCGTTTTGACCAAAAAAGCAGCAAAATCCCCATGATTAAGTGCCCTTAAGGCCCACTTCAGACGCCGTACTTCACATGAGCCGAATCGAATTCGATGAATTAAGTTCATGTGAGGTACGGCGTCTGAATCAATTCGGAACGGCTGAATCAATTCGGATCGGCTCAGCCGTTCTCAGTCCCGGCTTTGATTCAGACGCCGAACTTCACATGAGCCGAAACAAATGCATGAATTATTACAATGTATTTTTCAATATAACAGCAATTTCCCCTATTAATTTAAGTTCGGCTGAATTAAGCTCGGCGTCTGAATCAATTCAGTCGATCTAAATTAATTTGGGTCGGCCTAAATTCGAATTCGATTCGGCTCATGTGAAGTACGGCGTCTGAACTGGGCCTAAGGCACACGGTGCAACAATCAATAATAAGACCCCCCACTCACCTCTTCCCGAAAATAAGCCCTAATTTTCTTTAATGTAGGAATTGATTGTCAAGATATCAAGAAGCGAGGTTATTCTCAGGGTGATGGCGTGTACTACTTGTTGGACCCGGATGGAGGAAACCATTCAAATGCATTCCTGGCCTACTGTGACATGACGTCATACAATGGAGGATGGACCATGTGTTACACTACCGATGAATATGTGAAACCCAAGACCGAAGTCACATACAACGCTCAGTTTCCTTATGGAAGTGACGGCTACAGGACGAACTGTAACAACATCTCTGTAAGTTTCCTGGCTAGGGACGGTTCGGTGTTTGTTTAATTAGGTTTCATCTGTGGATGCTTATGACTGATTCACCAATTTTTATTAAATAGATACCGGTTTTTTCTTTTTTTTTCTGTAGAAAGTGTCGCTTAAATCACTTTAAATCAGCCCACAATTAACCCACAAACGTACAGCAAGAAATTAATACAACTTGCTTACATGATGCATTGCATTTTAGTCGAATTCAGAATTAGGCTATTTCTTGAGTTTCTAAAACTACTTGCTTGGTATCAGTGTAATTGCTTTTACTGAATTGAATTTTTGGCTAACTATATATAGATGTTCCAATAACCATAACCTCACTAACAGAATCGAACATGCACCTACATACTGTTTTTGACCTAAAATGTCCCACGGAAAGTGGCAAAGTTTTGGCAGTGAATGACTTTTTTTTTTTTTTTTTCTTAGCAAAAACTCATGGCTAAATTTTCCTTTACATAAAATCTCCTGTTAAGGACGGTGCCTCCTAATACCAAAGTATTTTTGCGCGGTTTATGACTATGCGAGCAGATCTTAGCAAAAGCTATTGGATTCCAAAAAGAAAATTGGGGGTAACCACGCATTTTTCAGAGATAATCAAGCTTCAATCTGGAAAAAAATGCTGAAATAGCATTTTCTCGGAAAAAAAGAAAAATATATTTTTTCGCAGATTTCCTTTGAATTTGCCTTGAAATACACGAAAGCAACAATGAATATAAAAAGCTTTAAAATACTTAACAAATGGTAATATAACAACTACTGTTTATGTAATTTTTAATTAAAAATCATCGCAACGTAGCCATTATCAACCCTGACAGCTCTCCTCTGGTATACCAAAAATACAGTCTAAAATAACTTTTGCACACAACAAAAAATTAATCATATGTTTAATAGGCTTACCGCTTCCATTTTATAACATAAAAAGTAGGGGTCACCACGCGTTTTTGTAAGTTATATGAAGAAAACGACCATATATTTCCCTGCCGAGCTTAGCCTTAAAGAGATTTTGCAATGTTCTGCATGTGCGCGCGCTCGAGCGCGCGCTAATGACGCGAGAAATTATGCGCAGAACGTATGCGCAGTAACAATAGGAGGCACCGTCCTTAATTCGTTTGTTACTTAAGTTCACAGAAATAATCTTCATTGATCACCAATCTGGAAGCAAGACTTACTTCAAGCGACAAATCAACCAGCCCATAACGGCCGCAAGTAACTATGGGAATGCCGCTGGTACTTATGGATTGTGGGACGGTTTGGGAGCCGCAGACAACGCTTACTCCTACCAGCTGCTGATCTGTGATCATTCGTTCTACTCCGGCTTCTTCGTTTCCGGTTACACCGGTAATTGTTACAAGCAGTGTCACTCTTGGTGCGGTGATAAAGCCTCGCCGTATTTCCGTACAGCGTCCACCCATGCGAGATACAAGGGCGTGGCCTTCGACGTCAATGGTCACCGTCCCAACGTGGTCAGCAACAGGCTTATTAGTGTCGGTCTGCGCATGACTTAAGTAAAGATGTCACAGACATTAATTAACTTTTTTAAAGAAATAAACAAGACACTCTCGTAAGAGCCACAAGGCGTCGCACCGGGCAATTTTTTTTTTTACGCCCACTTCAAGATGGCGGCGTTAAGACTTTTCCACAAAAAAGGGAACACAGTTAATGAATTGAGTTGATTCTAACCCACAATAACCTTATTCCCTAGCACAACACAATCGAGCCGCTAGCTGCCCGAAACACTAATTTTTAAGGCAATAACGTGCTCCCGTAACATACGTCAAAACTGACCAATACTAACCGGCCGTTTACTACGAACGAATCATAAAATCGCTACTTAACATCAAAATTTAAACCATTTTTTAACCCCAAACAGTAAAACGTTGGCTAAATTCAAATTCTAAACTGTTGATTAACCTGAAACAATATTTAGTTGCTTAAAAAAATACAAAATGTAAATGGCCGCCATCTTGAAGTGGGCGTAAAAAAAAAAATTTGGCTTGCACCGGTAGCTGAGAGGTCATGGCCTCAAATCCCGTATTTTTCTTTCTACCCGGATTTTTAGCACTTGACCAAAACAGACCATTGAAGGCTCAGTTCTTTACTTTACTTGCTCCTGACAAAACAATCAGGGCTTCAGCTGAGCTGTATAATAGCCACGTGTTAGTAACGAGGTCAAGAGTGACTTTGGGTGAACGTTTGGGTGCTGATAGTCCACTATTAGGCAACTATATTTTGATAGGAATGTTTTTCCAAATTTAGAATTTTCCTGTTTTCTAAGAATAAAATAACTTGTTTGCAATAACTTTTACCTTTTTAGATCATTTTAGCATGTTTTTATTGATTTTGATTACTTTTGAGTCATTTGTGGTGGTTTTCTGACGTATTGCTGAAAATCGAGAAATCCAAGATGGCGGATCCAAGATGGCGGCTGTTCGAAAATCATGACGTAATTTCACGTATTATGACGTCATCATCTCGTGTTGCATAGGTGACAGAAACCTTTTGGGGCGTTCTATATACCCTCCAAGTTTCATTGTCATAGTTTTAATACTGAACTAAGCCGCGCAAACATGTTATATATAACTTGGAACAGAGCACAATGCTCTCTGAAAGGCAGTTCTGGTCGCGTCCGCATTGATTCATTGATTCAGTCTAGCTGCGATAGGGCCGGCTCCGGTGATTCTCGCGGCTGTCGCCGCTCGCGTACAATGGGCCCCAAACATGAGCCTGCTTGCAGGTTGTGTTAGGTTGCGGTCGTATACTCAGCGGGACTTGCTTTCTGTGTTAAACAAGAACCCCTGAAGGGATTACAAGCGGCCGATTTCCCGGGGGGGGGGGGCACTCCCTTATTTTCGCTATATAGGAACGTGCAGCTGGACAGGGTATGGTTTTTGAGCATTTTGGTCTGGAACAGGGTATACCAAAGGCATTTTTGGGTATCAGGGTATCAGTTTCCCAGGAGTTGGCATGAAGATCGGTAATTGATACTCTGGCATAGGGTAGATGAAGTAGTCAGACGAAAAGAAACGCGTAGGAGTGTTAGAAAAGCTTTACAACTACAACTCGCCAGTGCTGCTTAGTAGTTTAGCCTTTTGGGTTAGAAAGAAAATCGTTAAGAATCGTCCGGAATAGGGTATCTTTTTTCAACATTTAGGGCCTGTTTACATGGAGGGAGGGTGACCCGGAACCCGGGTCACCCTCCCTCCATGTAAACAGGCCCTTAGTCTGGAACAGGTTCGCAAAAGTAGGGTTGTTATAGCCCAGCGGCACACCCCCACCCAAATTTTTTGGGAGAACCCCCCGGGCCAATTTCACCTTGAGGGGAGAAAGAACAATGCACCCCTCCACCCCCTCGGTCAGTTTACTCTGAGGTTCTCCCGCCAAATCTAAGAGTCAACTTCGAACCTGCGTGACGAAAAAACGTGACTGGGTGATGCAATATTTTGGCTAGCGTAAGTTTGAGCTTAGGTCAAGTTTACTGTGTAGAAAACTTTAGCTAATGTCAATTGCATCATAATCAACAAGGGCACAGATGTGTTTTCGCTCAACGTGAAAATAAATTGTGAATGACATATATGCTGTGGAATTGTGTAAGAAAAACTGTTATGTTTTTGGGACCGAGTTTTATCGTTCGTTTAATGAGGTAGGGCTAGCGACATGAAAAAACCCCGTCCATTTCTTGAAGCGGCTCGATGCCCATATAGGGCATCGGCCGCTTAATAAATTGAACAAAAAATGATTGATTAGTTAAAATACAACTCAAATACGTGGCAGTTGATAAAACAGTTGTTTTTATCAATGATTATTTTGATAGCTCACTTCCGATTCAAACAACAAAAGGGAACTTTGTGACAAGCTCAAGAAAGATCACAGACAGTCCATTTTCAAGATGACTTGGTCCACTACTACTGATTAAAGAGTAATCTTGATTTCTATGATTCAACAAAGTTTATGTCGTGTGTGGTGCTTTTTTTAATTCGTTTCCATCCATATGTAAAGACTGAGATCAGGAAGCTACCGTATGTAAACATTTTCAATATTTTCCACAGGCAGTAGAGGATCAAAATTTGACTTTTTCGGCTTTATACGCGGTGTATTGCGTTACTACATTATTCGATCATTAAGTACCCGCTGGGACGACAAAGAGAAAAACAATAACAAGATCGAATAACGCAGTAACGCAATTCGACTCCTCTGCTCCCTGTGTCATTTCAAGTCATCAAGTTTCATTTCTGCTGAAGTAAGAAAGACGACTTTTTGTTTGTTATCCAACTACATTCTGAAACTCTGCATCAGCACATACATGATCAGCTTCACAGATTAGTATTAAAAAGAATCACTGTTCTTTTGCACACATTTTTGATTTCTCCACCGCAAGTATTTGAATTATTCATCTCTTGTAGGAAAAGACGATTAATAAGCTTATTCCTGACTTCATGGGTTAACTTTAAGATGCTCAGCTTCACAGATTAGTATTAAAAATAATCACTTTTCTTATGCACACATTTTTGATTTCTAGACAGAAAGTATTTGAATTATTCATCTCTTGTAGGAAGAGTGTGAATGTTAAAACCTTTCACGACAAACGATTAATAAGCTTATTCCAGACTTCATAGGTTAACTTTAAGATTACTGTGTAGAAACTGAAATATATATCTAAATGCCATCAACTAATGACAAATAGTCATTTGAAAACATACCTTAAT
Organism: Desmophyllum pertusum; assembly: GCA_029204205.1. NCBI lineage: Eukaryota > Metazoa > Cnidaria > Anthozoa > Scleractinia > Caryophylliidae > Desmophyllum > Desmophyllum pertusum. The sequence continues at coordinate 47,110 of MU826870.1, forward strand.
TTATCTTAATACCACTAATCCAAGGACACTAATCACGTTTAACAAAAACATATACCACGGGGTATCGTAACTGCGATCAGGAAGAGAAATCCCAATGCGGATTGCTTCATGCTCATAGCACAATACCTCTATTGCATCATCTTTACATGACCAGAGATTGCGTCATGTCAACCGTGGGATCGAATAACGAGAAAAGGTCACACAACAAAATTTAGCACATTTTGCAACAACACTGCTGTTCGCTGCTGTGGGACATTTGTCTTTGCTTTTTCCAATGCGATTACTGTAATAAACTAAATACATCTACGCACTTACACGACACTACAGAAAGAATGTGGAAGAGAAATTCTCTACTGGCTAATTTTAGATCGAGATGCGATAACATCATGTCAACCGTGAAGAGGACTAAGGCTAGCGACATGAAAAAAAAAGTGCATTTCTTGAAGCGGCTCGATGCCCATGATGCATCGGCCGCTTAATTATAAATATTTCGGCTACAAATTCCCTTTTGTTATACAGTGAAACCCCGCTTTACGGACACGCGCTTATACGGACAGTTCTGTTTGTCCCGACGAAAAGCTAATACGGACACCGGTTAATACGGACAACGCACACTTTTCTGTGACCCGAGTGACACGCTCCCATACGTACAAATTAAAGTTAACCTCGCTTTACGGACACCGGGTTATCTGTGCATTCAAGATAGTCTCTTGGTGCATTGTATGTTTTCATTTGTCACGATTATGTGCTAATTGTACCCTGTTTGAAAATAAAAGCTTTCTACCCTCGTCAGCCTTGTAGACCTTAAGGTTCTCTTTTCACTGTGCTCACACACAAGTTTCATTTCCTTGGCCTTTTACTGCAGTCATTGCTTGTAGCCTTCTTCCTCTTTTACGTCCTTTGCTTGCTAGCTCTTGCTACATGTGTCCCGGCGTGACGTTTATTCCGAGAGCCCGGCCCGCTTAATACGAACACTCGAATAATGTGAGTGTGAGTGAGTGAGAACTTTATTAAAGTGTCAAGAACCTTGTAGCCTGGTAATAATATACCATACTAATTAGGGGACACTGCTAAAATAAAATAAAACTACACTAATACTAATATTAATACAATAAGAATATATATAAGTGATATAAAAAATGTTATTGTAGTCTCAGTGATATAAAAAGTGTAATACGGACACTTTCGTGTGTCCCCTTGGTGTCCGTATTAACCGGGTTCCACTGTATGAATTATAGAATACATTCCCAATTAAAAACAGAAAAATAGCATGAATGCCAAATTGTAGTCGCGCTAACATCACGTATCATTGAGGAAGATGTACATCTGTGCTTTTATGTGTTCCTTCACGTTACGCATCAATGCTTGCACGTTGGATATGATTCTTTCGTTGCGATTCCCTCTCTGTTCTTTTTTTTTTAATTATTGGTGATCTCTAAATTTTCACTTTGAAAAAAAGATGTAACATGATTGCCAATTTGTGAGTCTTCATCGACTAGCTTCACAAATGTCAGTGCGCATGCGCTCAAGGATACCATGGAAAGCACTGCGAAATAGGTATTTTACGCTTACACCATTATTTTATCTCACCTCATTTAATCTTCACATCTCCTCGCATCATCTCATCCCATCCCATCCCATCTAATCTCACATCACTTCATCTCATCTCATCTCAGCTCATCTTATCTCATCACGTCTCATCTCATCTCATCCCATCTCATCTCATCTCATCTCAGCTCAGCTCATCCCATCTCATCTCATCTCATCTCATCCCATCTTATCTCATCTCATCTCATCTCATCTCATCTCATTTCATCTCATCTCATCTCATCTCATCTCACATCACCTAATCTCATCTCATCTCATCTCATCTCATCTCACCTCACCTCATCTCATCTCATCTCATCTCATCTCATCTCATCCCCATCCCATCTTATCTCATCTCATTTCATTTCATATCAGCTCACCTCATCTCATCTCATCTAATCTCATCTCATCTCATCCCATCTTATCTCATCTCATCTCATCTCATCCCATCTCATCTCATCTCATCTCATCTCATCTCACCTCACCTCATCTCATCTCATCTCATCTCATCTCATCTCACCTCACCTCATCTCATCTCATCTCATCTCATCTCATCCCATCCCATCTTATCTCATCTCATTTCATTTCATATCAGCTCACCTCATCTCATCTCATCTCATCTCATCTCACCTCACCTCATCTCATCTCATCTCATCTCATCTCATCCCATCCCATCTTATCTCATCTCATTTCATATCAGCTCACCTCATCTCATTTCATCTCATCTCATCTCATCTCATCTCATCTCATCTCATCCCATCTCATCTCATCTCATCTCATCTCATCTCATCTCATCTCATCTCATCCCATCTTATCTCATTTCATCTCATCTCATCTCATCTCATCCCATCTTATCTCATCCCATCTCATCTCATCTCATCTCATCCCATCTTATCTCATCTCATCTCATCTCATCTCATCTCATCTCATCCCATCTCATCTCATCTCATCTCATCTCATCTCATCCCATCTTATCTCATCTCATCTCATCTCATCTCATCCCATCTTATCTCATCTCATCTCATCTCATCTCATTTCATCTCATCTCATCTCATCTCATCTCATTTCATCTCATCTCATCTCATCCCATCTTATCTCATCTCATCTCATTTCATCTCATCTCATCTCATCTCATCTCATCTCATTTCATCTCATCTCATCTCATCCCATCTTATCTCATCTCATCTCATCTCATCTCATTTCATCTCATCTCATCTCATCTCATCTCATCTCATCCCATCTTATCTCATCTCATCTCATCTCATTTCATCTCATCTCATCTCATCTCATCTCATTTCATTTCATATCAGCTCATCTCATCTCACATCACATCACCTAATCTCATATCATCTCATCTCATCTCATCTCATCTCATCAGTAACTATGGGAATGCCGCTGGTACTTATGGATTGTGGGACGGTTTGGGAGCCGCAGACAACGCTTACTCCTACCAGTTGCTGATCTGTGATCATTCGTTCTACTCCGGCTTCTTCGTTTCCGGATTCACGGGTAATTGTTACAAGGCGTGTTCCTATTGGTGCGGTGATAAAGCCTCGCCGTATTTCCGTACAGCGTCCACCCATGCGAGATACAAGGGCGTGGCCTTCGACGTCAATGGTCACCGTCCCAACGTGGTCAGCAACAGGCTTATTAGTGTCGGTCTGCGCATGACTTAAGTAAAGATGTCACAGACATTAATTAACTTTTTTTAAAGAAATAAACAAGACACTCTCGTAAGAGCCACAAGGCGTCGCACCGGGCAATTTTTTTTTACGCCCACTTCAAGATGGCGGCGTTAAGACTTTTCCACAAAAAGGAAACACAGTTAATGAATTGAGTTGATTCTAACCCACAATAACCTTATTCCCTAGCACAACACAATCGAGCCGCTAGCTGCCCGAAACACTAATTTTTAAGGCAATAACGTGCTCCCGTAACATACGTCAAAACTGACCAATACTAACCGGCCGTTTTCTACGAACGAATCATAAAATCGCTACTTAACATCAAAATTTAAACCATTTTTTAACCCCAAACAGTAAAACGTTGGCTAAATTCAAATTCTAAACTGTTGATTAACCTGAAACAATATTTAGTTCCTTAAAAAAAATACAAAATGTAAATGGCCGCCATCTTGAAGTGGGCGTAAAAAAAAAAATTTGGCTTGCACCGGTAGCTGAGAGGTCATGGCCTCAAATCCCGTATTTTTCTTTCTACCCGGATTTTTTAGCACTTGACCAAAACAGACCATTGAAGGCTCAGTTCTTTACTTTAGTTACTCCTGACAAAACAATCAGGGCTTCAGCTGAGCTGTATAACAGCCACATGTTAGTAACGAGGTCAAGAGTGACTTTGGGTGAACGATGCCATAATGATGTTTAAATGTGTTAACAAACTCGTCCCTGATTACTTAGTCGAGAAATTCACCTTGCGTTCTCATATTCATACCAGAAATACCAGACAACGTAATCAAATGAACATTCCGAGATGTCACCGAGCCACCGGTCAGCGGTCATTCAGTTACCGTGGAGCTAGCCTCTGGAACGACCTTAGCGACGAAACTACATCTTCAAACTCCATAAGAGTTTATAGATCACGAATTGTTAAGTTACTTTTAGCTGATTAATCTATGAATTTGTATTTCTTTCTTTTAAGCTTATCGTGTTTTTACCAATTTTTTATGTGCTTATTCGTGTAGTTATAAGTAGTTATAAGTAGGGGGAAAGAGAGGGGGGGCTTAATAAAGTAGGTTATAAGTAGTTATGTAACTGAAAAAACCCTTGTAGGGACTTGCAATAAAGTTTACATTTACATTTACATTTGGGTGAACGTTTGGGTGCTGATAGTCCACTATTAGGCAACCATATTTTGACAGGAATGTTTTTCCAAATTTGGAATTTTCCTGTTTTCTAAGGATAAAATAACTTGTTTGCAATAACTTTTACCTTTTTAGATCATTTTAGCATGCTTTTATTGATTTTGATCACTTTTGAGTCATTTGTGGTGGTTTTCTGACGTATTGCTGAAAATCGAGAAATCCAAGATGGCGGATCCAAGATGGCGGCTGTTCGAAAATCATGACGTAATTTCACGTCTTATGACGTCATCATCTCGTGTTGCATAGGTGACAGAAACATTTTGGGGCGTTCTATATACCCTCCAAGTTTCATTGTCATAGTTTTAATACTGAACTAAGCCGCGCAAGCATGTTATATATAACTTGGAACAGAGCACAATGCTCTCTGAAAGGCAGTTCTGGTCGCGTCCGCATTGATTCATTGATTCAGTCTAGCTGTGATAGGACCGGCTCCGGTGATTCTCGCGGCTGTCGCCGCTCGCGTACAATGGGCCCCAAACATGAGCCTGCTTGCAGGTTGTGTTAAGTTGCGGTCGTATACTCAGCGGGACTTGCTTTCTGTGTTAAATTATAAATATTTCGGCTACAAATTCCCTTTTGTTATACAGTGGAACCCCGCTTTACGGACACCCGCTTATACGGACAGTTTTGTTTGTCCCGACGAAAAGCTCATATATTTTCTCTTACTTTAACCCGCTTAATACGGACCCCGGTTAATACGGACAACGCACACTTTTCTGTGACCCGAGAGACACGCTCCCATACGTACAAATTAAAGTTAACCTCGCTTTACGGACACAGGGTTATCTGTGCATTGTATGTTTTCATTTGTCACGATTATGTGCTAATTGTACCCTGTTTAAAAATAAAAGCTTTCTACCCTCGTCAGCCTTGTAGACCTTGAGGTTCTCTTTTCACTGTGCTCACACACAAGTTTCATTTCCTTGGCCTTTTACTGCAGTCATTGCTTGTAGCCTTCTTCCTCTTTTACGTCCTTGCTTGCTAGCTCTTGCTACATGTGTCCCGGCGTGACGCTTATTCCGAGAGCCCGCTTAATACGAACACCCGAATAATACGGACACTTTCGTGTGTCCCCTTGGTGTCCGTATTAACCCTTTGCGTACCAAGTGGCCATATATGGCCACTTTGGAGTCTTACACATCAAAGCCATTGTGACGTTATCAATTAACACGTGACAAGATTAATTTGACACGCATCTGATGCAGAAAGGATGGATCTTTGTAACCGTACATTAATTTTGGAAATCTAACAAATTCTTCCAGAGTTATGCTGGAAAAACCTGTTCAATTTTTGTTGAAAAATCAGTGGCAAATTTGGCTCTCATACCCAACATACTTCCAGGTTCATTTTTCAGCTCCCTTAAAAGGTTAGGTCAAAACTTTTCCAGCTGATAGGAAGTGTATCAAGCGCCGAAGATAGAAAGAAAAGAAAGGGGGAGTTATAGGAAAGGAAAAGAGAGAAGGAAAAAAAGTCTTTTTTTTTGGCTATGCACTTTGGCCAACGATAAAATTGAACGTTTTTGCCCTAAATCCTTTTTAAAATCTTCCCCTAGTTCTCCAAACGGCATTTTTAGCAACGGTTAGCCAAATTTCCGGTGACAGCACCAAGAAAACGGGTTTCTGACCCAAAAATGCGTTTAAATGGGCCACTTTTGGTATGCTAAGGGTTAACCGGGTTCCACTGTATGAATTATAGAATACATTCCCAATTAAAAACAGAAAAATAGCATGAATGCCAATATCACTGTTACAACGTTGAAAGACCTAAGATACATGTACAAGCTGTATCACTGGGAAAGATGTATACATCAGTGCTCTGATGAATTCCTTCTATTTGTTACGCATCAATGCTTGTACGTTGCATATGTTTCGTTGCGATTCCCTCTCTGTTCTTTTTTTTTTTTTTTTTTTTTTTTTTAACAAATTTTATTGAGAAGACAATAAGTAACAATAAATATATATAGGTTATTGGCCGGCCGGGAGGTCCGTATTGAGAAAAAACTGTGCCCGTGGTCTTGAGTGCGGCCCGAGGCCGTTAGGCCGAGGGCCGTACTCAAGACCAAGGGCACAGGTTTTCTCAATACGGACCGAGCTAGGCCGGCAAATAACCTTTTTATTTTTTTCGTACTTCGTTTGAATTTGATAAAGAAATATTGAAATCTCAGGCTTGTTTTGCAAAATCTGTTTTTCACGCGCGCTAGTGCATGTAGCTCAGCAGAAGACTACCGAAGAAATAGCCCAAGTAACAAGAAACTCAGACGATTAATTTTTACACCACAAATTGTAATTACAGAAATGGAGACTAGAGCGGCATTTCATCACAAAAAGCAGCTGAAACGAGAAGCTATTTCCATTTTCACAATAACCATTCAAAGCCGCCGTCAAATTCTACGACAATCTTCAGCAATCTTCCATACTCTTGCCGTAAACAAATATCATGAAAAGCATTTTTCGAGCAAAATTGTTCTCAGTTACAGTCTTTACGTATACTACAATTTTATTTCACATGTTAAATCTAATTTTTTCCATTCGGTGGCAATTTGCAGTTTTCATTTTATGCGAAACCTTGACAAACTTTGCCTGCATTAGCTCTTTCAAAGCCGACGGCATAAAATTGATACGTGCCGAGAATTATAAACGGGAATACCGGTAGCCACAAAGTTATTTCTTGAATGAAAATTAACGGAAGATTTGTTTAGGAAAACAGAGAAACGAAAAGCAAACCATTAAAACGAAGGAATCGAGTCTAAACATTGTAATTTGTACTTGTAATTTAAAACCCGCAAGTTTAAACGTGAAACTGATTTCCAAAAACGAACAACAAACTTGACTAAAACTAAATTCTGTCGGTTAAAATCAAATGACTACTCGCCTTTTTAAAGAAATGCAAGTTCTTTAATTCCACTGCATAGTTCCCCATTCACTTGACAACGATGAAGAGAGCAAAATAATGCGAGATTTTAAAAACTTCTTTGTACCGACCTTCGCGCGTCGCTGAAATGGTCCAAGCAGGGCGCTAAAATGTTGGTTACCGTGACCGTGGTCAGAGATAGGAGAATACTGCCCGCTCCCGGAACCAATCAGATTGCAGGATTTGCAGGATACCGCCCGCTCGCGCACTGAGAAAAAAATAATACAATAATATTACAATAAATATTACAATAAGTTACGCTTACAAATAAATTACAATAAGAGAGAAAGCAATTATGAAGTTGCAGTTTACGATTATGATTACAATAATAATTATTATACAAGTCACAATTTACGTACACTCCTGATGTTTTTTAAATACTGATATATTTACTGCATAAAATCTTTCCATTTCATTTTAAATCGAGTAAGTATATTTGCACGTATGGCAATATATTTTTCTAAATTTATTTTTTCTCGCACGGAGACGACAAAATCCGCAAATTGGTATTTTTTGTCATTTTTTGCGCAGATGTACAGGAAGTATTTGCTGATGAGAATAAGGTGGTTGAGGGTTTGAAGCGAAGATGAGCCTTTTAAGACACCATATATTATTTCGTATTCTGTAAAAGCTGTCGCAATATGTTTGTTGTTTCTTTTTTTTAATTATTGATGATCTTTTTTAAATTTTCTATGGAAAAATATAATATGATACATGTAGCCAATTTGTGGAGTCGTTATGGGTTAGTTTCACGGATTTAAAGAATATATGACTTAAGTTGAGATAGCAAAGACGGCTATTTTTTGTGTATGCAGAATATAATGTTACTACATCCAAACAGATTTTAGAAACTCGTCGGAAAAAACAAATGACATCGAGCTTGCGCAAAACACACTGTTGATAGCCTTTAAATATATACATATATATATATATCCGCACGAGAGGGTAACGGGCAAACAGACAGACATGTTTTGTCAATATTAAAAATATTCAACGGCTCAGTAATATTTGGTTGTTCATGAGAAACTAAATTAAATGAACTCTGACTCTAACAGATTTCCCTTTCTTTCATTATGCATGAAGTCATTGTTAGAACGCAAACACATATATATATATATCTTCGTTGTTAAAAACTTGTCAGAAAGTTAATTGACATATCACAAAGCGGTATAAACTTTAACCAATAGCATTGCTACCTCTTTTTGTAACTCCCACTGCTAACTAATCAACAATTTGGGATGTTGAATCCTGGCATCTTAATTTAATTAGTATTTCACACACAAACTCGCTACGGAATTAAGGTACGACACAAAACTCTTTAGAGACCACTGAATACTCCACTATAACAGAAGATGAAACTTGGCCACCTTCAACTGAGTAACTATGTGGTTGCATTGACGATCTTTGCCTTTTTTCCAAAGACTTCTAAAGGTATAAGCTTTTCCTTTGTTTCTTTCATTATTATTTTACAACATAAAATATTTATTACAAATATTCTATCTGATCCTACTCCATAAACCTTCTCGCCTCTCTTTTAGCCACGGTAACATACAAAAAATATGAATCGCCTGTTATCCCCATCTTTTTTCCTTGCACAATCTAATTCGATAAGAAATCATATAAAGTAATTTATGTATGCCACCTGCATTTAAGCTAATATTTCTCGATCTGTATTTGTTCTGTACAGATGATCTGTTCCTGTATGTTTCCTATTTTATCTTTTGTAAACAGTGTGTAATAATACTGAAACTGATCTCGATTGTAAAAAACCTTCTGTAATTCGTGATGCAAGTTCTCTTTTTTTTTCTTTTGCTTTGAATTTATCTGTAAGTGATGTGTGAATAAATAAAGTTGTTTCTCGAACTCGTTAATAATTCATCAAGTTTTAACAAAGATAATCACAATCGTGACAGTGGCGTGGATATCTCGAATTTCGTCAAAAATACTCTGCTGCTTGTCGTATTTTCAACTCTCTTCTCGGTGTTTGGAAATATGATGAAACACTGTCTCTCGTGACTGTTGCTTTACAAAAAACCAACAGTCCCCTGTATGGGGTGCTGCCGTACGTGTGGCACTAAATTTTTGCGGGTTTCTTCAGGATCCGCCAAAACATTCCCCCAAAAAAATATTCCCACAAACTTTTTCCGCCAATATTTACTCCACTTTCAATCAACCACAGCAGAACAACAGCTAGATGAGAGAGGAGTAGAAAGCCTTTCATGCTTTTGCAAGGTAGTCCCCCTCCCGGGGGGGACTCCCATATAAAAGTGACGGGGGTGTTCGTCGTACCTTTCAGGGGTTAAAACTCGTGGTTTGGTACCGCTTAGGGGTGTTAAAATCTCAAATGACTACCGTTAGGGTTATTCCGGTACCTTTTAGGGTATTATGCCGGAAAAAAATATGACAGGAACTAGTACTGTCTTAGAATTAGTACCTCTTAGGGGTAAAAATGAATTCGAGCCACACCCACAAAATGAGATTCTGGTACCTTTTAGGGGTTCTTTTAAAAGTTTACGACGACCACCCCCGTCACTTTTATATGGAAGTCCCCCCCGGGGTCCCCATATGATATTTATGTATTTGGTATCAGAGGTTCAGTTAGGTATTGAAAAATCAAGCTTCTAGCGCCAGGCCGGGCTCGGTTGTTCGAAAGTTGATTAACGTTAATCCAGGATTAAAAGTTAATTGAGGTTTTAATTTCTCGCGTATAAAAGTGTTTTTCAAGTGCACTGCTAACGTTTTGTGGTGTTTGACAAAACATCGATTAGCTTAATGGTGCTTTGAACGACCGGGCCCAGGGATTTTAGCATATTAGCAGGTATAGCACTCGAAAGCATTGCATATCTATACACTTTTCATTTCTGTGATGATCACTAAAATAGCTGAACTTTAATTTTAAGGACTCAGCCGAAGATCTTCTGAAGGTGTGGCTTTCATAAACTTCAAGCCTGATGAGTGTTCCTACCTGAACATCACCAGTCTTGGTTCAGATCTTATTCAAGATGGCAGCGAGTGTGGGTTTGCCTGTTTAGGAATCACTTCGTGTTTTTCTTATAATCTGGCTGCATTCCCGGATATCAACGGAAAACTGTTGTGTGAACTGCTCCCGTCTGACAAATACAACAACTCGGATAAATTCGCCGCCAGTCAATTGTACCATCACTTCAGTATTCCGGTACGTTACGTTCAAAATTGAATTTTTTTTTTTAATTTTTTTTTTTAATTTGCATTCCAAGAAAATATATCTTATAATCCAACATTTTTTTTCTCGGGCGTGATTGGGCTAAACATATGACGTGATGCATCCAAACTTGACTGGAAATATATTTAATTTTTCCGTTTAAAACAGACTCCTTGCTCCAGCGATCCTTGTATGAACAATGCAACTTGTGTGGCCAAGTACGAAGATGACGATTACCAGTGCACATGTGCTCCAGGATATAGAGGAAGGCACTGCGAAATAGGTAATTTACTGAACGACTACATTAGACATGTAGATGAACGTTTAATCGTTTGTCTCACGATAGATTCACTTCTGACTGGATGTTGTTCCCTCAGTGGGTTGAATACATTACATTAGACATGCTTATCTTTCTCACTTAATCCATCTCGTCTCATCTCTACTTAAAGGGACACTGTCCTGATTTTAGCATGATTTTGGGAAGCTCAGAAACATATCTAGATCATAGGAAGTTGATCAATAATGGTTTGATTCTGTAGAATAACACTCGACAAATGACAGGAACCCATTAGGAAGTGAGGATGACGAACGACAGCGAGGATGGAAATGGATGGCAATATGGATTTTTGAAAAAACGTCAGGATGTCAGTTTTTCAAAGTTTCAAATTTGGCTCGGAAATCTTTGAAATTTTGCAAATATTTTGTTGCAGTATGGAATTTCTTGAAGAAATTGCTTTTTATCATTTAGTTAGCGTTTATTAAGTTCTTATTTCATAGATTTAGGGACCATTTCATGCATTTAGTTTTGAGCAAAGACGCCGGTCAGTAGTAAAAGTCCTGAAAAGCGCTTCAGAGTAAAATAATCTTCCTTGCATGCAGACGTGTGACATTGTTTCTATCTAATCAGCCGGTATAGGCGCTGACTGCGAAGATATCAGAAAACGAGGTCATACGCAAGATGGTATGTACTGGTTGGACCCGGATGGAGGAAACCATTCAAATGCATTCCTGGCCTACTGTGACATGACGTCATACAATGGAGGATGGACCATGTGTTACACTACCGATGAATATGTGAAACCCAAGACCGAAGTCGCATTCAACGCTCAGGTTCCTTATGGAAGTGACGGCTACAGGACGAACTGTAACAACATCTCTGTAAGTTGATTGACTTCTTTCAGTAGTGAAGGTCATAAAAATTCTAAATTCAAAACTATCGATCGTACAAAGCTGTTCTTTTAGTATATTCTAGACATCAGTGTCGCTAATTGCTGGGGGAAATTTTGCGCCAGCAGAGTGCTTCATTTTGGAGATAAAGCGTTTTGAAATTTGAGACGGCCTGGCTCAATGGGACCCAGAAACCAATATTTTCGCACTTTTTAAATAATTTTCCGATATGCTAATAAGTGAAAAATGATAACCAAAGCATTCCGAACTAAAATTCATGACTTTGGAAGCAAAATCTTCTTTTCTGCTGACATTTTTGGCCGCCATATTGGTGTTCCAAACTGGTACACCAATATGGCGGACTCATACTAAGCTCTGTAATTTTCCAAATATTGTTTTCCCGATAACTTCGTTGCAATGAACACTGCCAATTAAAATTTGGGGAATATATTTATTTCCACCTACTCTACAATCTCTGAGTTTATTGGTGTTTCTGATGCACGCAAAACGATCTTGTTATTTTGGTGAAAACGCTCGAAGAGTCTATATTATCATTTTCGTTTTAGCAGAAAAATAAAAGTTTAAAGGATAAAACTATTGTAAAGACATTCTTAATATTATCTTCTCTTAGATTTTACTTTTACATCTTGAACAGAATTTCTTAATGTATTTCAACAAAGGTTTCCTTCACCCAGGAAGACTAAAAAATACTCCGCATTTTAACTCTCTTCTCAGTGTTTGGAAATCGGATGAAACGCTTTCTCTTTGTCGTGTTTGATATATTTCGTAACGAATTGGGTAACTGAACATCCCACGACAACTAAACATGCTGTTTGTTGATGTTCTTTCAGTTCACAGAAATAATCTTTGTTGATCACCAAACTGGAGCAAAAGCCTACTTCAAGCGACAAACCAACCAGTCCATAACGGCCGCTAATAACTATGGGATTGGTGCTGGTACTTATGGATTGTGGGACGGTATGGGAGCCGCGGACACTGCTTACTCCTACCAAGTGATGATCTGTGATACCTCGTTCTACTCCGGCTTCTTCGTTTCCGGTTACACGAATTGCTACAAGGTGTGTAACGGTTGGTGCGGTGATGGAGGCTCGCCGTACTTCCGTACAGCGTCCACCAGTGCGAGTTACAAGGGCGTGGCTTTTAACACCAATGGTCATCGCTCCGTTGGCAGCAGGCTTATTAGTGTTGGCCTGCGCTAAGATATCAGTGAGTTTAAAGGGAGGGTTTCACGGTTCGGCGCATGTTCAGGCTTGTCAACTTTATCCGCCTAAAAAAACCACTCACATGCACTTCTCGATACTTCAGTAATCACATGCTATAATTAGTCCAAGCAAAACGACGAATGACTATAAAATTCATAAAACATTTCAACGGATTACACCGAGAATATCGACATTGAATATCAGAATAAATTACAAGAATAAAGTGTTGGCCCGAAGGATTTATTCTGGTAATTTATTCTAGTATTCAAATGTCGACATTCTCGGTGTAATCCGTTGCAATGTTTTGTGAATTTTGGTCATTCGTCGTTTTACTTGGACTAATTATAGTATGTGATTACTGAAGTATCGAGAAGTACATGTGTGTTGGGTTTTTTAAACGGACAAAGTTGATTAGCCGGCACATGCGCCGAACCGTGAAACACTCCCTTTAAACCAAAAATGAACTACAAGGATTGAAGAAGATTCAGCTCAGATGGATCGCAATCGGATGAACTTTTCAAGCGAAAAACGGTTAAATTTACAGACGTTTTGTATACACCTCCTAATGCCTATAACTGAAGAAATAATTCAATAACAAGAAAGATCGAACCCTCGATAACTCGAAGAAAATTCGTTTTACCCTCGGGTCCTTTTTTTACTAATTTTACCGATATCTCGAACTTCCGATACCTCGAAGGTTCGAGATATCTGGAGACTGGAGTTAACTGTATTTACTTCAAGTAAGTTTGCTTATTGCGGGTTCGTTGACAAAATTATACTGGAAAGCGGTGCAAGGTCATATTTGCGGCAAAATTCCAACTATTAAATAGCAACTTATTTATGATTAATACGAAAGCTCTACAACTATTACGCAGTACTTATATGATCTGCGAAACAAATTGTTATCAGTCTAGTTTGATAGTTAAGATTTACGTGTATAATTTTCTTTTCCATTGTATTTTTTTTAAATTTTTATTTCTAATTTTAATTTCAGTTCGTTTTCTATCTGTATTATTCTACGCTTTTGCAATACTGTAATGATTTATGGTCATCAAATAAAGCTTATTGTTGCCGTTGTTGTTGTTGTTGTTGTTGTTATATGCTGACGTCCATTATTCTTCTTCAGCCCCCGAGACATTGCCCATGTGTAATATATACGATTTTCTATACTTTATGTATATGAGGTGACGATAGTCGATGAGAGATAAAGAAAACTCTCATGAGAGCCACCTCTCAGCAGCTCTCATCCTCGTTTGGCCCGAGCTTTTTAAATGGTCTATAAGCTCGTTTGAATTTTGATGAAATGAAGATTTTAATCATCCATTTCCTATTGTACTTACCGGAATACTGAAGTGGTGATAAAATTGACTGGCGGCGAATTAATCCGAGTTGTTGCACTTGTCAGACGGGAGCAGTTCACACAACAGTTTTCCGTTGATATCCGGGAATGCAGCCAGGTTATAAGAAAAACACGAAGTGATTCCTAAACAGGCAAACCCACAGTCGATACTGTCGTCAACAAGGTCTGAACCAAGACTGGTGACGTTCAGGTAGGAATACTCGTCAGGCTTGAAGTTAACAAAAACCACTCCTGGGGGAGACCCTCGGCTGAGACCTTAAAAAAAAGGTTATGGATAGAGCTACTTTCAAATTTGGTTCTCTTTATATATTTCTGTCTGTACAATGAATTCACGTTTAAGACAGTGTTGCGAAGAAACATTGTTCTCGAGAGATGTTACATGATGCGATGAAGTTGTTCCACGTTTCTTTATCGACAGAAAGCAGGAAGCAGTGTTTATAACATTTGTCAGAACCAAACCACACTTGTAAGATTTGAAAATAAAAGATCAGTGTTCCTGAGCTGAAGCCCGAAATTTCACCCATACTTTTAGTATAGCTTGCCAGTAAGCATGACAAAGCTTGTGCAATAAAACGTCAGAATTATATATATATATTAAGCAAAATGAATGTTGGATAAAAGGATGTTTTTCTATGTCGTCAAAATTAATTAACAGAAAATAAAACCTGACGAGGCAGTGTGTGTACCGTTGGTAATCTTCTGTCCAAAACAGGAAGATCATCAATATAACCAGAGTGTTCCTTTGTTGTAGGGGGCCAGTGTCCATTTTCTGTAGTAGCTGCGATTTTTAAAAAGCTCTTACAAAAACTCTGCAAAACTACCAAGTAAAGGTGCGTGCGTTTGAAAACAAGCCGTCCTCATTGCCACCTGTAATGTCCAAGGTTCTCTGTTGTTTGCTGTGGGATCGAGTTACAAATTAATAGCAATTTTTGTTTGTTCGGGAAATGCCAATTTACCCAGTGAAAAGCTTACAACTTCATATTAAAAATGCTAATAACCAGCTTATTTTGGAAAGGGTCGACTGCACTAGTATATAACGAGAGTATAGAAAATCGTATATATTACACATGGGCAATGTCTCGGGGGCTGAAGAAGAATAATGGATTGTTCATTCAGATTCCATTATTCCTGCTCTAGAATTTCCATTATTCCAGCTAAGAAAATTGCTCATTCATTCCGATTGACAAAATCTCATCAAAATAAGCTTATTATCCACGGTTTTTGTTGACAGCTTCCTGAACCAATCTTGTGCACAGCGTTCTCAAATTACACATTCGATCCAGATCTCCAGTGGATTGTGACCCATTCGCGGCCCGGCTACGCAAACGAAAATTAGACCGCCCTTACGTAGCTAAACAGATTGCGAGTTTGCATGCCTAATTGGTGGTTTGCAAGTGACGTCAGCTGGGGGTCATTAACAAAAGATTTCTAATTGGCTTCTATTGTTTGTACCCCCAACATGGCCGCCGCGTCTTTGTCATTTGAATCTCTCGGGATTGGTTGCAAACCAGCAATAGTCGGTCACTGGGTTATGCAAACACGGGATAGACAGTACCTTGACGGTATGGTCGCAAATGTTCTTTCGAATGCGCTAAATGCTTTATTTGACCTTACTCAAATTAAAATAACATTATTCCAGGGAAATGTTACTGTCGATGATTATTCCAAAGGAAACGTCGTTATTCCGTTATTCCATTATTCCCCCAACAATGTCAGCCAAAGTTGTCATTTAGAGGATTTCTTACATTCATTTGCTGTTACGTAACTGCCATTTGTTGATACCTTTCTCAGTTGATTAATAACCGTATTTATGTTTTTTATTCAAACTGTTCATATAAATCCTAAAAAGTGATAATGATAATACATTTATATTATAGCGCATTTTCTAAGGCCCAGTTCAGACGCCGTACTTCACATGAGCCGAATCAAATTCGAATTTAGGCCGACCCAAATTAATTTAGACCGGCTGAATTGATTCAGACGCCGAGCTTAATTCAGCCGAACTTAAATTAATAGGGGAAAATTGCTGTTATATTGAAAAATACATTATAATAATTCATGCATTTGTTTCGGCTCATGTGAAGTTCGGCGTCTGAATCAAAGCCGGTCCACAGCCGTTATTCCCGGCTGAGCCAGGCGGGAAGAACGAATGAGCCGATCCAAATTCATTCAGCCGTTCTGAATTGATTCAGACGCCGTACCTCACATGAACTTAATTCATCGAATTCGATTCGGCTCATGTCAGTGAAGTACGGCGTCTGAACTGGGCCTAAATGTATGTATAATGCGCTTTACAATTATTAACTCAGGCGTGAGGTCGGACGTCAGCATATAACAACAACAACAACAACAACAACAATAAGCTTTATTTGATGACCATAAATCATTACAGTATTGCAAAAGCGTAGAATAATACAGATAGAAAACGAACTGAAATTAAAATAGAAATAGAAATAAAAAAAATACAATGGAAAAGAAAATTATACACGTAAATCTTAACTATCAAACTAGACTGATAACAATTTGTTTCGCAGATCATATAAGTACTGCGTAATAGTTGTAGAGCTTTTGTATTAATCATAAATAAGTTCCTATTTAATAAATGGAATTTTGCCACAAATATGACCTGGCACCGCTTTCCAGTATAATTTTGTCAACGAACCCGCAATAAGCAAACTTACTTGCAGTAAATACAGTTGACCCCAGTCTCCAGATATCTCACGAACCTTCAAGCTGGAAATTGAAAAACGTTTGAGTTATCGGAAGTTCGAGTTATCGAGGGTAAAATTAGTAAGAAAATGACCTGAAGGGAAAACGAATTGACTTCGAAATAGCGGGAGGTTCGAGTTATCGGGAGTCAACTGTATCACCTTTTTTTATTCATTTACTGAATAATAAAGTTGATTCCAAACTCCATGCGTAATACATATATATTATACAAAAGTCTTTGAGCAAAAACAAAACATAGCCGTGTTTACATTTAATAAATAGAAAACGCGTGCACAAGGAGCTCTAATTGCCATACAGCCATACAAAGGGCTATAAATTTAACGTTTTTCACTTGTTTGTCCGATTGCAGTCCGTCTCAACTCAATCTTCTCCAATCTTAGCCATCCTTGTTCCTTTTTGGTTTAAACTCACTGATATCTTAGCGCAGGCCAACACTTATAAGCCTGTTGCTAACGGAGATATGACCATTGGTGTTAAAAGCCACGCCCTTGTGACTCGCCTTGGTGGACACTGTACGGAAGTACGGCGAGGCTGTATCATAACACCAATTGTTACACCCCTTGTAACAATTACCCGTGTAACCGGAAACGAAGAATCCGGTGTATAATGAATCATCACAGATCAACAGCTGGTAGGAGTAAGCTTTGTCTGCGACTCCCAAACCGTCCCATAATCCATAAGTACCAGCACCATTCCCATAGTTACTTGCGGCCGTTAAGGGCTGGTTGGTTTGTCGCTTGAAGTAGGCCTTGTTTCCAGTTTGGTGATCAATGAAGATAATTTCTGTGAACTAAAAGAACAACAACAAACAATATGTTTAGTTGTCAGTTGTCGTGGGATCTTCAGTTACCCAATTCGTTACGAAATATATCAAGCACGACAAAGAGACTGAGCGTTTCATCCGATTTCCAAACCAAGAGTTAAAATGCGGAGTATTTTTTAGGCTTCCTGGGTGAAGGAAACCTTTGTTGAAATACATTAAGAAATTATGTTCAAGACGTAAAAGTAAAATCCAAGAGAAAATAATATTAAGAATGTCTTTACAATAGTTTTATCCTTTAAACTTTCCCTTTTCTACTAAAACGAAAATGATAATAATGACAATATAGTTTCACTACTGAAATAAGTCAATCAACTTACAAGTGTGGTTTGGTTATGACAAATGTTATAAACACTGCTTCCTGCTTTCTGTTGATAAAGAAACGTGGAACAACTTCATCGCATCATGTAACATCTCTCGAGAACAATGTTTCTTCGCAACACTGTCTTAAACTTGAATTCATTCTACAGACAGAAATATATAAAGAGAACCAAATTTGAAAGTAGCTCTATCCATAACCTTTTTTTTAAGGTCTCAGCCGAGGGTCTCCCCCAGGAGTGGTTTTTGTTAACTTTAAGCCTGACGAGTATTCCTACCTGAACGTCACCAGTCTTGGTTCAGACCTTGTTGACGACAGTATCGACTGTGGATTTGCCTGTTTAGGAATCACTTCGTGTTTTTCTTATAACCTGGCTGCATTCCCGGATATCAACGGAAAACTGTTGTGTGAACTGCTCCCGTCTGACAAGTACAACAACTCGGATAAATTCGCCGCCAGTCAATTGTACCATCACTTCAGTATTCCGGTAAGTACAATAGGAAATAGATGATTAAAATCTTCATCTCATCAAAATTCAAACGTGCTTATAGACCATTTAAAAAGCTCGGGCCAAACGAGGATGAGAGCTGCTGAGAGTTGGCTCTCATGAGAGTTTTCTTTATCTCTCATCGACCTATCGTCACCTCAGGCCAAACGGCTCTCGACTACTATCTGTAAGAAACAATTGAGCTGGTTCAATCCAAATTCGATGAGAGCGCATGAGAGTCGCTGAGAGTGCATCAGAGTTTCAGGCCAAACGAGAGCGAGAGTTTGAACTCTCAACAACTTTCATCCTCGTTCGTCCCGGGTTTAAGACCGTGCAATGAATTAATTTCGTTGGGCTATTTTATTTTGGGGATTCGACGGAAAAAACTCTATTTTCCTTTACTAAAAACAAAAGCAATACCATCAGAATCAATAAGAACACGTTTTTTCGTATCTTCTTGATCTATATTGCAATAATGAAGTGATTTCTTTCTGAAGCGCGAAATTTCCCGCTTGCCGCACGAAAATTTTGTGTTCGCTCCGAGTTTTGGAAGAACCTCCTCGGACTCAGCCAATCACAGAGCGAGAACGCATAGAGTTGTTAAATAAATAATGAACGTAGGTGGAATTATATAGCGACAAAATAATCGTATATTAACATGATGGGTCATGATAATGTATCTATATATTTCTATTGAAATGAATTTTCTGACGGTTAAAACAGACTCCTTGCTCCAGCAATCCTTGTATGAACAGTGCAACTTGTGTGGCCAAGTACGAAGATGACGATTACCAGTGCACATGTGCTCCAGGATACCATGGAAAACACTGCGAAATAGGTATTTGAAATTTTACATGCGGACTGGGAGGGGCTGGGCAGAAAGTCCCCTATCGTACTAAAATGACGGAATAGTATCTTTCCCAGGGCTTTTTCCCTTCTAAATTTTGCGCCCCGAAAAGCCCTGGGAACGAGGTTGGGCCCTACTGAAAATAATAATTATTATTACATAATACATTCCAAAAACCCTCCATTGTGAACTTCAAGAGTCTTCGATGAAAATCGAAAAATATAACATACTGTAAGAATGCAACAATAGTGCTAAAGTCGTAAATATAATGAAAGGAAATTGTCACCAAGTTTCGGCAGAGACCACGCAGGGGGAGGGTCTAGGGTGGCTTTAGCGCTGAAAGTTGGTAATTTGCACCAAGCTTGTTAATTTTAGATGCATTTCCAGCCATTTCAGAGGGCTTAAATTCACAATTTTCCCGGGGGGGCATGCCCCCGGACCCCCTAGATGGCTCACGCTGACGCGTTCGAATTAGCCCCACCACTCAAAAAAGTGCTGCGCGGGTCCTGTTCGGTAGAGTTGAGCAGGCTGTCAAAGCATAGTTGCCAAGGAAACGTGAAGACATCTTCTCAAACCCCAGCTCCTGAAGTGGTCGACCTCACCTACAAAGCTATCGATCAGTGAATTTAACTTATTTGGGACTATGAGAGTAAGATGACGTTAATATTACTATTTCATGTCTGCATGCAGCCGTGTGATATTTTCTGTTATAATACAGGCTAAGAAATGTATGAAAGGACCGAAGTCGCATTCAACGCTCAGTTTCCTTATGGAAGTGACGGGTACAGGACGAACTGCAACAACATCCCTGTAAGTTGATTGACTTCTTTCAGTAGGGAAGGTCATAAAAATTCTAAATTCAAAACTATCGATCGTACAAAGCTGTTCTTTTAGTATATTCTAGACATCAGTGTCGCTAATTGCTGGGGGAAATTTTGCGCCAGCAGAGTGCTTCATTTTGGAGATAAAGCGTTTTGAAATTTGAGACGGCCTGGCTCAATGGGGCCCAGAAACCAATATTTTCGCACTTTTTAAATAATTTTCCGATATGCTAATAAGTGAAAAATGATAACCAAAGCATTCCGAACTAAAATTCATGACTTTGGAAGCAAAATCTTCTTTTCTGCTGACATTTTTGGCCGCCATATTGGTGTTCCAAACTGGTACACCAATATGGCGGACTCATACTAAGCTCTGTAATTTTCCAAATATTGTTTTCCCGATAACTTCGTTGCAATGAACACTGCCAAGTTAAAATTTGGGGAATATATTTATTTCCACCTACTCTACAATCTCTGAGTTTATTGGTGTTTCTGATGCACGCAAAACGATCTTGTTATTTTGGTGAAAACGCTCGAAGAGTCTATATTATCATTTTCGTTTTTAGCAGAAAAATAAAAGTTTAAAGGATAAAACTATTGTAAAGACATTCTTAATATTATCTTCTCTTGGATTTTACTTTTACGTCTTGAAAAGAATTTCTTAATGTATTTCAACAAAGGTTTCCTTCAACCAGGAAGCCTAAGACATACTCCGCATTTTAACTCCCTTCTCAGTGTTTGGAAATCGGATGAAACGCTCAGTCTCTTTGACGTGTTTGATATATTTCGTAACGAATTGGGTAACTGAACATCCCACGACAACTAAACATGCTGTTTGTTGATGTTCTTTCAGTTCACAGAAATTATCTTCATTGATCACCAAACTGGAAACAAGGCCTACTTCAAGCGACAAACCAACCAGTCCATAACGGCCGCAAGTAACTATGGGAATGCTGCAGGTACTTATGGATTGTGGGACGGTTTGGTAGCCGCAGACAAAGCTTACTCCTACCAGCTGTTGATCTGTGATGATTCGTTATACACCGGATTCTTCGTTTCCGGTTACACGGGTAATTGTTACAAGGCGTGTAACAATTGGTGTTATGATACAGCCTCGCCGTACTTCCGTACAGTGTCCACCAAGGCGAGGCACAAGGGCGTGGCTTTTAACACCAATGGTCATATCTCCGTTAGCAACAGGCTTATAAGTGTTGGCCTGCGCTAAGATATCAGTGAGTTTAAACCAAAAAGGAACAAGGATGGCTAAGATTGGAGAAGATTGAGTTGAGACGGACTGCAATCGGACGAACAAGTGAAAAACGTTAAATTTATAGCCCTTTGTATGGCTGTATGGCAATTAGAGCTCCTTGTGCACGCGTTTTCTACTTATTAAATGTAAACACGGCTATGTTTTGTTTTTGCTCAAAGACTTTTGTATAATATATATGTATTACGCATGGAGTTTGGAATCAACTTTAGTATTCAGTAAATGAAAAAAAAAGGTGATACAGTTGATTCCCGATAACTCGAACCGTTCTTTGTGTCTCGCTTCAAGCCTTTCCTTCCATCAATGTAAACTTCACTTACTGCTTGATAAATCAACTGGGTTGTAAACAAAACAAGAATGAGGACCGCCATTTGAAAATTGAGGAAGCTACACATCTTTAGTAATAGTTCCACCTGTGTAAGCTGTGTTGTTCAGGGGCGCATCATCACGGAGCATAATTGATGGGGAATTTGACTGGTCCTAACTGTTGGATATTAAGCAATTTCAATTAAAATTACTTGACAAGGACTTGTGTCGTCCGTAATTAACGTAAGACGCTCTGGATAGGCTAATTTTTGTAAATACTACTTAGCAAATTTGATTTTACCAGTAAAAATTAAACAAATATAACTTTATTTTGGCAGGCAATGGCCTACTTTGTAATCGTAATAAGAGGGTACTGATGGGGGTGCTAGATTCATTTCTCAGCTGTCAGTTAAACTTTTAGCCATTTCTCCGAGCTATCAATGTTACGGAGTAAATTGTACTGTTTTATTAAATTTGCAAACCTTTGCAATAATGTTTTGAGCGATTGTATACCGTAATTATTCATAACCAATTATTATTAATATCATGACCAAGCAATTTTCTTAGTCAACACAGCAACACACAACACAGCAATTTTCCAACAAAAGAAAACATATATAATGTATAATATTATTTTTAGCCTGGACCTTGTACTTGGCTGATGCAATGTATGTATTTGGCTGATGCAATGTTGACGCAATGAGTGAAACAACCATTAGTATAAATGGAGCAGTTTTATTCTTGTAATTTCGATTTCCATGTTACAATTTATAGTGCGCCGAGAAGTGATTAAACTACGATTGAAGTCGAGTCCTGTGTGAGAGTTCTTGGTCCGTCCGAAGTCCGTTTGCAGTAGATCGCCGGTATTCAGAAATTTGTGACGAATTTCTATCTCGGGTTTCTATCCTCCCGCAAGCCAAGCGAGTTGCTCATCAGAGTTAATAAAAGTCAGTTTCAAGTTCCGTTCATATCCCGGATTCATATCCCGTTCATATTCCGTTCCGGAGAGGAAAAACCTTTTGTCACATCAGTTAATTTTAACAGATCTCATTCTCAGCTAACAGTTACCGAATTGTGGTCATTTCTCAGCTAACAGTTAAAATTTTGGCCAATTCTCAGCTATCAGTTAAACCCCATCAGGAGCCTCTAATAAAGGCATAGTTATTTTTTTCTTTAAAAAATTTTTGTCAGCTGTTTAGTTTAGTGAAGGCGTTTATTTTAATTAACAGTAAAATTGTTTCGTTTGTGTTTTCGTCCATATGAGTTATTTTCAGCAGTATTGGTTTTTAGCTACCTTATTCTTACTAATTTTCGCGAAATTAAATACTCGCGAAAAATAGGTACCGCGAAAATTAAAAACGCGAATTTTCAAACTCTATTACACAAAGAAAATTGACAATGTAATTTGGTAAAATACAAAAGGTAAAAAATTTCACAATTCTGCCCGTAATTTATGCATCTCCACATTCCTCCTCTGATTCGTCGTTTTCTTGCAATTCCTGCAAATGTCTCTGGTGCAGTCAACAAAATTGCCATTCACAGTACTGATTATCCTACAATTCATCAATTGAACGCTTTCTATTGATTATGAATGACGAATTTTTTAAATGGTGATTAAAATTTGGTCACATCTTCGCGAAATTTAATACACTTCGAGTCTGTTTTTTCCGTGAAATCGCGAAAATTATTCCTCGCGAAATATGGCTCTGTTATTTTCGCGAAATTAGTACGCGCGAAAATTAGTAAGAATAAGGTAATTAACCCGGTAATTAATACTCCTACTCTAGTCCCCCACTTTTTTGTACAATATAACATTATTAATAAAGTGATATTTTACTAAAATTTGCAAGTTTCTATTCTGAAGCGTACTGTAGGAGGAACTGAAACCCTTGGATTTGCTCAGTTTTACAGTTATTTATTATGGTGCGTCTCCAACCTCCCACTATCTCGAAACATGTGTTCCTTGCATAATGATTTAACTTAATTTTTTTTTTTTTTTTTGAGAAAATATCATTGCGGCTATAGTAAGAGTCCTGATAGGGGTGCTAGTTTCTCAGTTATCAGTTAAAATTTTGGCCAATTCTCAGCTATCAGTTAAACCCCATCACGAGCCTCTAATCAGTGAAACTAGCTCAATAAAAAAATTACTTGAGGACCCTGGGACATATAGACCGATCAGTTTTGTCACGAAAGTGTGAAATTTATATTCCGACGGCACTATAGGAGATCCTCCCCACCCCGTCCCCCCCATCCACCGACCCCGCCACACACCCCACCCCCGCGCGATCGGGATGTGACAATGCTTGGGGCTGGGAGCCTGGGACCGCTGGAGTTTCGATGGAAACCTAAAAATAATGGTCCAGTTTTGTTACAAATTACGATTGGGTCACTGACAGGGAGTGTACCCTGTGTACGCAGATATCTGAGCTGCCCGCAGTGTCCGTTTACGTGATTATCGGACTTGGGGCTGTAATTTAAGTTGGATCAATAAAATTACACACACACACCGTAAAACAATAAGGTCAAGTGACCTCGAGTATTTACATTGATTTGTATATGTACAACACGGAAAGCATTCAAGGCACGCTCACCAACTTTGCTTCCAAAATTAAGTTTGTTGTTCAACTGAACACGCCAAGATGACTTCAGAGCAAAATCTAACCGACGAAGGTGAGGTGCAGGGGGTAGAGAAGCCACGTTTGACGATTACTGATGAGCTTCCACGGACGCTTCACTACGGCCATCAACTGGATATGCGAGACAGAGATCCCATCAACATGAACGACCACGTCAAGGTAAATTATAATCACAAAAGAAAAACATCTTAAGAATATTTGCTGTAATATCATAGTTTTTCTTCAAACAACACGCTTGTGAGAGGGTTGTTGGGGGGAGTGGTAAAGCCGAAGGTGCTGCCACGCCAAATTTTAGTATGCTTCATTGGTTACAAGGCATTATTGAATGTTGATTTAATTTCATTTTCCGAGATGAGACAGCGGGAAAATTCATGTGTGTTTCGAGTACTGTCTATTTAATTCTTCTGTGACGCTTAGCTTTTGGCTGGAGTCTCTTGAATCTCTATGCACACGCCCAATTTCCTTGGGTTGGACGGAAATTGAGGGACGACTCCATTCAATCGGCTGACACCGACACCCCCAGGGTAAAAGGAGGTGATATTTAGAAAGCAGGACGGTCCCTCGTACAATGTTATGATACCGTGCTAGCTCCATTCAATGATTACAGTATTTGATTGATCCTTCTCTGAAGCCGATGCTTTCTTGTTCTCTGAACGCCTCTGAAGTGTAGCAGCTGTCGGAAGACATGTTTTGGCTTACTGACGTGATTTCCATTTTTCGCATGACTAGAATGCTTTAACCCTGCCGACAAATTATTAATTTAATATTTTACGCTTATCTGCCGAAACACACTGACAAATGTCAATAAATAAATCATATTTTCAGATATTTTACTTGATTTGGACTTAACCTGAATGCCATTTTTCCGCCACGTTAAATGGAAATATCTCGTTCACGTTTCATGCAATCCAAAAACTCTATGCTCATCACGTGAATCTATGTTATGGGGTGTTTTGTAAATTTTTGGGCGATTTTTGGATATGTTTGGAAGGAAATAGTTTTTCTCAAAAGAGTTGTAAAATTTAGGGAAATGATAAATATTGAAGACAGTTGATAACCACGCAAGAGCACCCGCGTGGGTATCAACTGTCTGTTGGTGTTCCAAAAATAATTTTATTTCTTCTATCCCTTCTTTAAACCTCTTAAAATTTCATTGAAATTTAGGTTAAGTCCCGCCTTAACATGGGTTTAATGGAAATATCTCGTTCACGTTTCAAGGATCTTCAAGCAACCCAAAAACTCTATGCTCATCCCATGAATGAGTGATGAATCTATGTTATGTGGTGTTTTGTAAATTTTTGGGTGATTTTTGCGTATGTTTGGGAGGAAATAGTTTTTCTCAAAGGATATGTAAAATTTAGGGAAATTAGAAATATTGAATATTTAATGTAGTTTTAAAATTAGAATTTGAAGTTAAAAATTAGTAGATGGACACCAACAGACAGTTGACACCCACGCAAGCGCACTGACCCGCGAGAGTATCAACTGTCTGTTGGTGTTCCAAAAATTATTTTATTTCTTCTATCCCTTCTTTAAACCTCTTAAAATGTCATTGAAATTCAGGTTAGTCCCGCCTTAAGTTGTTTAAAAAGACCATAAAACGCGGTTCCCTGAGCCCGCAGTTTTTCTGGCTGAAGTTGCTAAGCAACATGACGTCATTGCTTCAGGCTGGCGTGACATAGCCTGCGTCACTGCATGGTAGTTGTTGGTCTTCTTCGACTTCGCAGCCGTTATTCTAATTCCTAACCCGACCCAAAATGACGTTTGCGAAGGAGACTATGGAAAAATTGGTCTGCTCACAGGTTGCATCTCGTCATCCCGGATTCCGGATTCCGCCCGCGGTTATTTTGTCATCGGTCCGACTGCATCTGTTCCAGGCTTGAAATAAGCGTCCCGCGCGCTTATTCGAGAATTTACGGTAGTGGGGACGAGTCAGGACGAAATAAAACGCGCGGTTAGTCTCCAGTCCCTGCGCGTTTTCACGTTCGGCTTTCTTTCGCTCGTCCCCAGTACCAGCTACGCAGGGTAGGTGTGACAATTTTCTGAGCACTTGCGGGCCGTGATATTTTTTGATTGGATTAGAAGAATCTGTAACTCGTCGAGTGGTTCAACGAGTATTTGCCGCTGTTACGAGGGCTACCCACCCTTGATAAAAAATGGTGCGATCCTGTGTGTGAATTTTTTCGTTCTGAGATCGATACAGCGGAGATACAACAGTTTGGAAACATCAAATGGACGCGCAAGTGTCCAAGTGAAGTACAAAAAAAAATACTAACAATTTGCACAGCACTCATCATGTTTACACCAGCCTGCTTAGCAGTCGTCTCTTTTCCGAGTGCGCGAGAGGTTATATTCATGTTGAAAAATGATAACATACGGTAGTTTTATAAAGCTTTTGAATGCAAAGGACCACACAACGTAGAAATAAATCGCCTGGGTTTGTTGCCAGTTCTCTTCTTTAAAAAATGCATGTGCCAGAAGTGTAACTGAACCAAACTGATTGCAAGGGTCTATATTACATAGCTCTGGCCCTGAAGAAGAAGACCACTAGTTGCCCTTTTTCCCTAGTGCGAGCCTTGCAATCAGTTTGATACGATAGTTGGGTACAGAGCATCATGGGAAGGCATTTCAATCCTCCTTGGGTCATTCTCGCATATCATCGTGCAAACAGGTTTTCTTTCTATCCAAACAGGTTTTCTTTCAAGATGTGTTCGCTGAGCCGGACGGTTCTCACAGTATCAATGGGGTGTGGCGAGCGAGCTTCAGCACCTTTGTGGCCACCAAGTACTGGTGTTACCGGATAATCACGGCCATCTGCGGTGTGCCTACAGCCATCATGTGCGGAATCTACTTCGCTTGCCTAAGTTTTGATTACATCTGGTGCATTATGCCCTGCTTGAAGGCCTACATGATCGAGCTGCAGTGTCTGGGGAAGTTGTTCAGTCTGTGTGTTCGCACCTTCTTCGACCCGTTTTTCGAGTCTGTGGGGAAGATTTTCGGCGGCATAAGAGTTTCTCAAGTGAGAGATGAAAATAAACCTTTCTCGGCATAATGGCATTTGTCACACACACACAAATATCATACTTGTGCGCTTGTACTGTAAAGTCAAGTGAAATGTCACGAAATCTATAGGGCTATGTCACACAATTTATAGGCTATGTCACAAAAATTATAGTGTCTCAATTATAAAGAAAAATCCTTGGTAAAACGTTTCTTTTAGTGGATTAAAAAACCTAGTCCAGTTTCTGAACTCTCCCTCCCCTCCCTGGGGTTAGACCCTCCGTAGCTGTAGAGTGGGGTAGGGGGAGTTCAGGGATTGGACTAGGGATAGACTCTGGGGTAACACAGGGTAACACAAAAACTAAGAAATATACGTTTATTGCTTGCTGCTTTTACAAAATGTACGAAGTTGTATTCTATATTATTCGAATATATAATAAAAGTATGTAAACAGTATGATAAGATTTTATGTGATTATTTATGATCAGGTTGTATCCAACGATTTAAAGCAGATTGCGGGAAGATACATAAGGACGCTGCTTTCGTGAACAAATGTCACAAATACCAGTTGAGGGCGAAATCCCGTCTCCGAGACCGGACTGAGCCCGCGAGAGTTTCGTCCCGAAGTTGCTAAGCAACATGACGTATCCTCATCGCGCTATGCTGGCGTGACAATTTTCGGAGTACTCGTGATTGCTCGCCCTGTTTCTTGATTGGATAATAACAATCGGAAACTCTTCGACTGTTTCAACAAAGATTTGTCAATCCGATCTCCGACTAAATTCTCCTTTCCGATTCCCATATATTTCGTGTAATGTAAGCTATAAGAGCTGGCTGGTACTCCTAGCTTTTTACATGTGTTAAATTGTCGTCATGTCACCTGCTAAAGTCTGCCTGTTGAGCTGCTGGTATTATAGTCACCTGTTTGCCAGAAATCTCGTGATATTTCATGTTAAAATTCGCTGCTCATCACTCTTGTATGAATCAAAAGGAATAAAAAATTATTGTTCGAAGATCTGCCGATTTTTCAGTCTTGTTTCAAGATATCGCTACGATTCATATCAGACATAGAGAGGTCTTGAGGATATAGTAACAGATCTCCAAATGAAATGAAATTGTCTTGATAGATAAGGAAATTCTCCCAACGTGAACAATAAGAATTATATAGAGACAAATGAGGAGAATTTACATGTTTCAATTCAACGTGCAGCAGGTACCACGCGTTCAGGTGTTCAGGTGTTCTCAAGTTGGCTGCTTTCTCGAACCTTACAGGTTGAATTGAAAATTTCCTCAAAGATCCTTCTTTAGATTTCTAATCAGTGTGTTATGAAATGGGCGAGCTCGTGATCGGCAAGAACGAAAATAACAAATAAATCGAGAAAAGCGATGAGTTTTCCATTTAGGTACATTACATGTGGTTTCCTTTGTACGCTGTGTTTAAAAACAGCCACCAATCAGATTCCTCTATCTACTTTCCACACACGTGCTGTTACGAGCTTTACCCGGGGCAGTTGTGCTTTTGTTTTTACTGTTCTACTATTTAACCCCCATTACACGCGAGGTGAAAGGCTTTTTGTGCGGAAGAGAAAGGAATGAAAAGATGGCGTCAACAGATGAACTTCACGAGGTTCAAGTTGACATCAAAGGCAACGAAAACGAAGCACAACATGGGCATCAGATGAGTATGCGAGACAGAGATCCAGCAGCCATGAATGACCACGTGAAGGTAACGAACAAAAGCCGCAATCTAACTATATATTTCAACCCCTTCATTAGGGTAGAGGGTCCGAATTAAAAATCTAAAAAAAACTTGAGTTCGAAATCTCGAACACGAAAAGCACTGCTCAATAGCTTTCATTTGAATGGTCACTCACTTGAGTTTCATCCACAGACTTAAAACAAGGTTGTACAGCGCATATAAATAAACAGTAGCACATGAAAGTACTGCTCAATGAATTAAACAACCTTTCATTAAGTTCGGGTCGGATATCTTAGCGCAGATAACACTTTGTCGGTTTGCTTGCACGAGTACCTAAAGCCCTGGCCAAACGGAGACGCAAGTAGACGCAAGTTTCCAACTTGCGTCCACTTGCGTCTCCGTTTGGCCACGACTTGCGTTGACTTGCGTTGACTTGCGACGACTTGCGTTCACTTTGATCGAGATCAAATTTGAGCGCAAGTAGACGCAAGTTTTTCACCGTTTGGCCACCCAACGCAAGTCAACGCAAGTTTTTTTGTTTACTTCTATTACTGAATTGCAGCGCGCGCAGGAGCATTCAAATGGCTTTCTTTTTGGCAACTTGCGTACACTTGCGATAAACTTGCGACTCCGTTTGGCCACCAACGCAAGTCTATACGCAAGTTCAACTTGCGTCTACTTGCGTCTCCGTTTGGCCAGGGCTTTAATTTGCGAATAGGTGCATTTCTGAATATCTAAACAAGTACGGTTGAACCTCGTTAATACGGACACCGAAGGGACGCAGCAAAGTGTCCGTATTAGAGAGGTGTCCGTATTATAGAGGTTTTCTTTATAGAGAATATATGGGCACTGATTTTGTCGGGACCAAGGGAACTGTCCGTAATAGGGAGGTGTCCGTATTAGGGAGGTGTCCGTAAGGAGAGGTTCGACTTTACATGCAAATTTAAAAGTTATCCCATTCAGTTGTCTCCGGAACGAGCGGGTTCTATAGCGTGGCTGTGATCATTTTCAGTTGCCGAGTGTGTTTTGGGGTAGGACACTTTACTCCGGCTCACAGTGCCCCTCCCCTCTCCACCCAGGAGTATAAATGGGTACCGGCGAATTTGTGGGGAATTAAGTCGCAGTAAGCCCACACTGTCACAGATTTCACTTTCCAGATTTAATCGAAGAACGCTAGTAGATTTACTACAGTTTCACCCTCTCAACAGAACAATTTTCTCTATATAAAAGCTCTAATTGTACAAACTCTTATCTAATCAACGCACCTTAAACAAATAAAAGGTGATTGGCCTTTCGCAACACGATCGCTTTTCACCCAACAATAACAACTTTGAGGTTTTGACAGTTCGTGACAAAATCAACAATAAAAGCCCTATACTAGCATACTATTTACACAGTTTCCGACACACTGTTAGGGCGGCAGTTAGGGCAACCTGGATTAGGATTGTTGCTACCCCCTGGATGGGAACCTAGTCGCTTCATGGTGCGTCACTTTGGCCAGAGTGAAAACTACCTTTACCTATACTTTTCTCGACAGTTTAATAAGAGTGAATCTACACATTGGATATATTACTGAGACTTTCAATAACATACGAACTCTGTCGTCGTAATTATGATTGACGGTAGTGAAAAATGCCCGGGGGGACTTCCATATAAAAGTGACGGGGATGCTCGTCGTCTCGTTTAGGGGTCTAAATTACGGATTTTGGTCTCACTTAGGGTGTTCAGGACGAAACGCCGATATTTTTAGCCATCAAGGTATCGTTTAGGGTTGCGCGCGAATAAATAATACAAAAACACCGTCATACTGTGTTGGTGGCCTCATTACCGGAGATGATTGCAACTTAATTGAAGTCACTATAACTCATGTTTGTCTGTCTTTTTTAGAATGGTATCTTTTAGGGGTCAAATAAAGCTTAAGTCACGCCCAGATTGGTCTCCTTTATGGGCTTAATTCAAAATTTCCGACGAGCATCCCCGTCCCTTTCATAAGGGAGTCCCCACCCCCCCCCCCCCCCCTCCCCTCCGAGGAAAAATGCAATCGTTAGTTAGGTCTTGTATGGAAAGGCGGATAAACTAGAACAAAAATAACTTTCCTTCTTTCCTATCTAGGTATTTTTCCAAGATGTATTTGCAGAACCCGACGGATCTCACAGCATTGACGGTGTTTGGCGTACAAGCTTCAAAGCGTTCGTGAACACCAAATACTGGTGCTACAGAATCATAACGGCCATCCTCGGCATTCCGACCGCGGTGCTTTGTGGGATATACTTCGCGTGCCTTAGTTTTGACTACATTTGGTGTATAATGCCCTGTCTAAGGGCGTATATTATCGAGCTACAGTGCCTGGGCAAGATATTCGGGCTTTGCATTAGGACGTTTTTCGATCCGTTCTTCGAATCTGTAGGAAAGGTATTTGGTGGAATCAAGATTTCCTCGCAAACTGTATAGAACTCAAAAGGCTGTGATATGGAGCAACACTTTGTAAATTTCTGCAAGGGCAACGGACACACAATGCAAAGGAACCGGATCGGGGTGGATCTCTTGAGCTAATTTTAGATAAAAAAAATAACCAATAAAGAAATGCTAACTGTACGGTTGGGATTTTATGCGGTCAGATTTATGTTCTTGTGGCGTTGATTATACATCCGGCGGCGAGACCATGAGAAATTTGTAGGTGCGTATTGCAACCTAGTTCCCAGGGTCTCTCTTCTTCCCGCCCCCTAGAGCGAGAGCCGGGAAGAAAAGAGACCCTGGGAACGAGGTACCCTTCTATAATGACTCAGAACCTACCCGTCATCTTCGCGAGAATCCATCGCATTCTTTCACCTGGCGAATCCGCTTTGTCAAGGCAGCCCAGTCTTTTTACAAGCGTATAGGATCGTCGAAGGCTTAATGATTCAACAATGGAACCCTAGTTTGAACAAACAAGTTCACTGCTACGTTGCGAAACTGTTCTGCACAAACAAAATCAACTGAGATGAATACCTTGTTTCTTTTCACTTTCATTTTAGTGGCTTTCATTTGAGTGTCGCGTAATCACCTTATTCTCACTAATTTTCGCGCGTACTTAATTTCGCGAAATCGACAGCTAGATCCGTGTTTCGCGAGGCTTTATTTTCGCGATTTCTGAGAAAAAAGGGCTCAAAGGCTTTAAAATTTTACGAAAACATCGTCTTTATTAACGCGTTTTTTGCTACATCTCGAAAATAAGTGGAGAATAAGTTTTTTTAAAATATTCTTTATTAAGCACGCTTCAAACACTTACATATTATATTAATGTAATAATGTGGAGAATAAGGTATATAAAACCAAAACCATAGCAATATACAATGGCCAATCACAACAAACGAAAAAGTAAAACGAACCAATGAGAACTCGAAGCAAATACACGTAACTGGCGCCAAGCGCGGGAAAACGCGTGCGACCAAGTCTCGATTGGTTTTGTTTTTCATCTGATTGGTTGAGTGCAGGGGGGGGGGGGGGGAGGATAGAAACTCCTTATAAATGGTTTGCATAATTACGGACATAGCGGTTCCGGGCAACCGAGTGTGCGCAGTAGCACTCAACTAGTTGCTAAGAGGATTGTCCCACGGGAACTTATTAACAATAAAAAAAGCTTGCCAGGCAAGAAATTCACACCTTAGTATGCATGATAACAAAAAGGTGTTTTTCCTTGGTTGTTTTCGCTCGAAAACGAAGACGTGTTTTTTCGTTGTTGTCTGATTTCGCTTCGCCTCGTGTATTATGATAAACATTTTCATCCGACTTCGCTTCCCGTTCCAGTAGAAGCACTACTGACCGTATCCGAAAGACTCTCGCTGTTGCATGTAAATACAGCTCAGACGGATTTTTCGCTTGTTGTTTCACGCTGCCGAGATATTTTCTCGGCGGCGTGAAAGATCAGGCTAAAAATCTGCCAGCGATGTGTTTGCAGGCTACACGCGTACGGCTCTATGCTGCGAGCTTGAAAAAGTTTCCCGGGTTGGAAAACAATGAAGTTTTGGTTGACGTAATTCTTAGCAACGGCTTGATTGACACACGTTTCGCGCTGTGTTGGTCTGTTGCCCGGCACCACTATGTCCTCAAAGAAAAGTGTCGGCTGGTTGGTTGAGTAGGTGGTGGTGCGCGTTTCTTAAAAAATCACAAAGCGCAGTAAAGCAAAACAAAATATTTGATCAGTCAGTTGAAAAACCATTATTGTTTCATTATTGTTTACTAAGTTACTATTACACTGTAAGCGTGGTTTTCACTTCTTTTTTCAGTGGGGGGTGTGGGGGGGGGGGGGGGGGGGGATCGCTACTTTCAGGTGGTTCCTATTCTCGGAGGCCGGTCGTTACATTCGAGAATTCAGCTCAGTGAGGTTGGCTGAACTTGTGTAACTTTAAGGGGGTCGTTGCTTTCAAGATTCTACCTAAGTACGTCTCTAAAATTACGTAAAAATTGGCTTTAACACAACGACCAATCACATGCGGCTTCTTATGCGCGTAACAGGAGCCCATTAAGGGGGATTCTACCTGAATTTCAATGAAATTTTAAGAGGTTTAAAGAAGGGATAGAAGGAAAAAAATTTTTTGGGAACACCAACAGACGGCAGTTGATACCCACGCGGGTGCTCTCGCGTGGGTATCAACTGTCGTCAATGTCAATCTACTAATTTTTAACTTCAAATTCTAATTTTAAAACTACATCAAATCTTTAATATTTCTCATTTCCCTAAATTTTACAACTCCTTTGAGAAAAACTATTTCCTCTCAAATATACCCCAAAATCACCCAAAAATTTACAAAACACCCCATAACATAGATTCATGGGATGAGCATAGAGTTTTTGGATTGCTTGAAACGTGAACAAGATATTTCCATTTAACCCATGTAAGTCGCGGAAAAATGGCATTTAGGTGAAGTCCCGCCTTAACCGCATTTTAGATCGTTCAATCCGGTTTATTTTTCAATCAAACGTATTACAGCGCGGACACTCGAACCATGAACGCTTTGGCTTTATTTTGGCTTTATTTTGACTTATTTTGTACTTATTGTGGTTTGTTTTTTCAAAACTAGCCAATCACAGCTCTGATTCGAAGCAACGGCCAATACATTTTTTCTACCTTTTTTCCGCGTTTTTATCATAAAAAATATATTGAAAAAAATACAAAATAAGTCAAAATAAAATCAACATAAAATCAAAATAAAGTCAAAGCGTTCATGGTTCGAGCGTCCGCGCTGTAAAAGGCCTGTTTACACAGAATATTTTTCGTGCGATTCTGAACGGCGAATTTTAGCTACCTGCGATTTCACGGCGATTTTTATGACAATTTGTATAAGATGTCCACCTTGTAGATCGCTTTTATAGTAGTAACAAAATCGCGGATAAATCGCATCGAAATTCGAGTAAGTTAATGTTCGAAATAGCGGCGATTTCGCATGTTTCGAGGCGACAAATCTTAGGAAACATAATGATATATCTCTCTTCGCCCGCTCAATCATCCATTCCTGGGTCTGAAGAGAGATGACTGTGTATTTCCCCAGATATCCTATCCTAAAATTAGCCTGCGAGCAGGCTCACAAAAAAATAGAGCGGCGCTCTTTGTGAGCCTGCTCGCAGGCTATCCTAAAATACATTTTTTAAAAAGATTAACTTCGGTCACGAGAATTGACTTATCCATGGTTACGTAAATCTTATTTTCATAAAGTCGGGATAAAAATTACTTTATGATGGATAGTTCCCAGTCGGGCGTGGCGAGATGATGAATGGATTAATCAGCGGTCCTGCCCACTAGCAACTATGTAACCTGGCCTGCTGCTGGATCAGTCTTTTGAAAATGGCGGCTACAGACGGTAATATTTCTGATGTCGATTTGCGTCGCCAACTCAAGACTTTTGGTGAAGATGTCGGGCCTGTAACTGATACTACGAGGCCTTTCCTTCTTCGAAAATTGAAGCGGTTGCAGAAAGAACCAAGGGGAAATCAATCGAGTGCAGAAAAGCCGTCTCCTAGGCGAGCGAGTCAGTCTCGCAGGTCTTTACCCGCAACTAGTACAAGAAATCAAAGTCCGTCTCGAAAGTTGATCGGATTTTCGAGCGATGAAGAAGACGCAGGAGAAAGTCATTCAAGGACTTTAGCAGATTCGAGTAAGTTAAGGGGTAGGCGTAGGGAAGGAACGACTACTGCTAATGAATCGCCGGGACGAGCAAAGTCGAAGGCGACGACTCCGACGCGGAGAAGTAGTTTAAGGCCGCGAGAGCCGAGCTTTATCGCCAGCGTTCCTGACAAAACTTTAGATTCTACAGATGGTAATAATGGCGAATTTTCAGATTCCGACGGACAAGTCTATCGCAGGCCAAAGAGTCGAACTATTGGTATAAGTAATTATTTACGATCCTTAAAACGGGAAAGAGCTCTAGACGAAACTGAAAGTAGATCAGACACTGGTCATCCGTCAACATCGTATGAAAACAACGAACAAAGCGTAACTGCTGATCCTTCACTTCACGAGAGACACGCTGGAGCCAAGCGTGTGAAAAGTAGCTCGTTTTGGTCCTCGACAATCAAGATTTTATTCGTGATAAGCGCTGTCTGCATGGCTGTCTTGTTGTTGTATGCGACCTTCAAGAGCCACTCGAGCGAGAACATGATCTCTGCGGACTTAGGTAAGAATTATAGTCTTGCATTTTAAATGTGTTTTCTGAGATTAAAAAAGTGTAATTCAGACAGTCGTTTCTCTTTATCATTTGATGTTTTTATAAGTTACCAGTCTTAACTACATGTAATTATTTCTTCAATTTAAAGTTGAATTGACGTACTAATCATCGCATTGCTTTAATTTTAGCCCGTTTATTAAGGTTAAGTATTATTTATTAATCACTTCTGTCAGTTATTGTAGTGGTAAATGTTCTTTTTAACTTCTTTGTCTCAGTGAAACTCGCAGTTTGCCCAAGTGGTTATCCACTGGAGAACTCTAAGGAACCGGTAAATATTATAATTTGATATACAATACTGTCAAGAGCTTAATTAATCAAAAGATAACAATATACCCGATTTGTTAATTAATAAGGAAGTTATCTGTGACACTGTAACCTCTACTAATATCACAGTATGAGTACCAGGTGGTGTGGAATTTTTGCGGGATCTAATTTTCGCGGGGTTTTTAACAATCCGCAAAAATTAGATCCCGTAAAAATAAACTCCTGCGAAAAAAATACAAGTACAAGTACCGTACGTGAAATACCAGACAGGAACTTGCCTGAGATCTACGAAAATTTGCTCTCAGCAGTTACAGTGTACATGAAATCCTAATTCACAAAAATATGTTCCCTCAAAACGCAAAAAATCGGCAATCTGCGAAATTAAACTCCTGCGAAATTAAACTCCCGCGAAAATGCCATGCCACAGTATTCAAACTGCTATTAGTAACTTAGAAAAAAAGACACATTTTTTTTAGTTTATAAGACATGTTTCAGATGAAACTTCATCCAACATCAGTTGTTTTTTTATTCCCATTTACAACTGATAATCATCCAAAACATGTCTTGTCAACTAAAAAATAAAATGTATTTACAAGAATACTTTTCTCAAGATTATTAATGTTCTTGTCTGGGTTCTACGCAAATTTATTGGTAACTTACAGTTGAATTCCAATAACTCGAACCCTCGATAACTCGAACCTCCCAATAACTCAAACCTTTTTAGATTCCCCTTGAAGGTTCAAGTTATTGAGATTCAACTTACAGTAATTTCAATACAATATTGAAATGTGACAGGACTGGCCAGATTTTTGAGATTGACGCATAAAATACCAGGCAGTGTTCTTATCCATCAAGATGAAAATTTTATACTGTAAGTGGCCTTGTGAGGGGGGGTGGGGGGTACTCCTCAAAATTTGTGGTTGGCAGGGCTCGAAAAAATTGGAATTCCAGCTTGCCCTTTGGGCAAGCAACTCTCAAATTTTGCTTGCCCGGGGCACCTCCCCACTTGCCCAGGTTCTCAAACTCATTAATTATTCATGAAACAAAGAAAACAAAAATACACTGGGTTAGGCCTTGAGTTTGGCTCTCTGTTCTACTTACGTGTACTGTAATGTGTTTTTGGTTTAATTTACCTCCAAAGTTACAAACTGGTTTGCATTGTTGTCTCTAAGAAAAATGTCTGTGCTTTTAATGTGCCTCTTACCAGAGACACAATCCATTGGCATACATGACGTATTCAATGGTTTGCACGGTTTGCAATGTATTATGGGGCGATTTTAAAACATAACCGCTTGTGGAGCAAGCCTTGTTTGCTGGCGTCTCCTATTTCAGCCTATTTCCTTGTAATTTTCGTCAAGCTTCATCTAAAACCCTTGATTACCCCGACCAAATATGCCTGAAATTTACTGTTTTGTTTCACAAAATCGTCATTTTACAATGTAGTTGGCAGAAGGCTTGCCTGGGCCCTTGCCCGTCGGGCAAGTGAGCAGAGAAAGTTACTTGCCCGACAGGAAAATCTACTTGCCCCGGACGACGGACGGGGTTTTGTCGAGCCCTGGGTCGAGGTGTGACACCCGCTTCTTTAACCCTTACCCATTTTCAGACCAAAATATGTTATTTCCTACCCAATTCCAGACCTGACCCTTAAAATGTCCCTTTTCAAGCCCAAATGGAAAAAATCTATACCCTATTTCAGACAAGCAGGTGAAACACCCAATTTGAGACCAAATGTTCAAAATCTATACCCGTTTTTCAGACCAAAACGACTGAAAAACCATTGATACCCTTTGCGGCAGCACATACCTATATAGCTTATATAGGGGAGTACCCCCCGTTGCATTATATTGTTTAGTTGAGCAGCCATCTTAGCAATGTTCTTACACTGCGACACAGACAATCACAACATTTAAAAAAAAAAACAGAACAACACAGGGTCCGAAATTAACCAAGTGGCGACTGAACCAAATTTTTCAGTCGCCAGATGGCAAAGTCTGGTCGCCAAAAAAAAAAAAAAAAATTAAAAAATTGTTTTATTGTAGTACGTAATGAACTGCAATCTTGCGAACCGTGTCCATATTCGTTTGCATGTTAAAAATTTAGAGATCAATACTTTTACATTTTGGATGTGGCATTTGAATAAAATATTCACGGCGAAAGGAAAGCACGTGTTTATGCAATGCGCCCACGGTATGTCTGTCAGATGAAACCGCTGAAACAACATGGCGGCCGCTAAATGTCGATTACATAATATACAGTGCGCAGATTACAACTGTTGTGGAAGTCATACCTTCATTTTTATCCTAAATTAAGTTCACTGGACGTTAAAAACTTTGACAAGACAAAACGTAAGTTGTTTGCTGGAAACCAGCTGTGAAATTTTTATCCCAAATTAATTTCCTGAACGCCGGTTCAAAACATCAAACACGCTAAAAGTTAGTCGCCTGCTGGCGACTAGCCTTGAAATTCGGGTCGCCAACACTCAATTTTTAGTCGCTAATAGCGACCAGCCAGCTGGTCGCAATTTCGGACCCTGCA
Organism: Desmophyllum pertusum; assembly: GCA_029204205.1. NCBI lineage: Eukaryota > Metazoa > Cnidaria > Anthozoa > Scleractinia > Caryophylliidae > Desmophyllum > Desmophyllum pertusum. The sequence goes on from MU826870.1 coordinate 85,848, forward strand.
ACACTGTATCAGTGCCTGTCTATACACAAAGTTGAAAAGCAGACTGGCTGAATTTATACTAGAGACGCATAATCCTTCCTGACGAATCATCCGTCTGGTAGTTGATCATCCGTCTGTGTATAAATACAGTCAAACAGACTGTCAGATTATCTGTCCAGACGAACTATCTGCTAAGTTCGTCTACCAAGATGAACTAAAATGAATAATTCATCTAGACAGATAATCCGTAATACACAGACAGATTATCAACTTCCAGACGGATGATTCGTCAGGGACAGATTATCCGTCTCCAGTATTTCAAGCCAATGATGCTGTTACAAGGTTATTAGTGCATTGGACATCTACAGGTCTGGTTCGAGTCTTGATGTTTGATTTATACAGTCAAACCTCCACTAACGGCCACCTCTCTACAACGGCCAGGATTTTTCGTCCCAACCGTACACCAATGCATACACTTTACTCTAATTGAAACCTCCCTACAACGGCCACCTTTCTACAACGGCCAGTTATTTCGGTCCCAAGGTGACCGTTGTAGAGAGGTTCAACTGTATTAATTTTTCTTTTCTTTTTTTGTCTCTTAGACACCTGATTGTGTAACATTAACAAATATCAGCAAGGGATATGCAGACTTGTTGTTTAAAAAGCTCATTATTAAAGCAGGTAAGAGAGATCATTTAAAAAATAATATGCAGAGAATGTTCCCTTAAGTGGAGGCATAATATATTATTGCATGATCTTACTTTTTCTTTAGGTTTATTTGAATGTCAAGATCCAAGTACGAATAACAGAAATGTTTCCTTGGGAGAGTTTAAAAAACAAATCAAAGATGATAATGTGAGTAAAGACTGAGTTTCTACTGATGCTTGTTATGTACAATGTACAGTCGTGGCTAAAATTACGCTTTACATTGCAGCCATCAAGAAAGGCTGATGATCAAACCAGGATCTTTAAAAACACATTAGAACTGATTCTTAAGTCTGATTGGAAAATAAGGTAATGGTAATTAATTTACAATTTAGCGCATTTTCCATGTGTAAGGTACATGTAACTTGAAGACAAACAGAACAAAATTTTAATGCCAGTTCCAGTGAACGTTTAAAGACATTTTTGTCAATGTATAGAATTGCCACCATATTAATTATTACTTTCTTTTTCCCCTTCTTCTGCTTCATACTGTAGTTTGACCTACAATCAATCATGTATATGTACAGTTGAAAGAAAAAAAAACCGAAAACCAGCCACCTCTCTACAGTTTTATAATGGCCAGGCATTTTGTTCCAACTGTGCATTAAAGAATACACTTTACTCTTATTGAAACCTCGCTGCAACGGCCACCTCTCTACAATGGTCACTTCTCTACAATGGCCAATTATAGTCGAACCTCCACTAACGGCCACCTCTCTACAACGGCCACCTCTCTACAATGGCCAGGATTTTTCGTCCCAACCGTACACCGATACATACACTTTACTCTAATATTGAAACCTCCCTACAACGGCCACCTCTTTACAATGGCCAGTTATTTCGGCCCCAAGGTGGCAGAGAGGTTCAACTGTAATTCTAATTCTGCCTCAGAGTGGCTGGCCATTGTAGAGAGGTTCAACTGTACTTCATGTTTATTAAACAAAAGCAGCTCTGCCTGGCTTAGCCTGGCATCCCACAGCTTATACAAGCTACATGTACTGCACGTGTAGTTGTAAACTAAGTTACTAGCATGGCAACTATTAATTTTCTTTTATACTACAAGGCTGTACGTGCTCTAAGAAAAATTGCAGGGAGCCCGAAAGTGCTCCCAACCTTATAACCTAGGGTGCCCGGCAGTCAAGGTTGGTGGCCCAAAAGAAAGAAAAAAATAATTAATTAATAATTGACTAATTGATTGATTGATTGATTAATTAATTAATTAATTAGTTAGTTAAAATTAATTAACCAACAAACAAAAATATATATTTAAAATAAAAGAAAGGTAAGAAAGGGCCGGAAAATTGTTTGGGCTCCTTCCTTATAAACAGGTCCGGATAGGCCTTCGGTTTGGTTCTTTGTAATACTTTGTCATAGTAGTATACCAAAGAAAGATTTTTTAGTTATAAACTGATTGATATACATAGAAAACGCTGTCTTTTTTTCCCCCTTCTATCCTTTGGATAATTTATTATTTAATAAGACTTTTCATGTATACTACATGAAGCATAAGAATTGAGAAGACTTTTCGTGGACACTACATGATTGATGAAGTGTAAAGCAGTGTTAGATCGTACGATCGGACTCAACGATATTTTGACTTCACCGATGCATTTAAACATTCTGAATTGAGCCATTAATTTTGCCTTGTAAACTTCATTACAACACAAATTTATTGTGTGACTGTTTTCATAGCTAAGTTGAAACTGAAAAAAGAGGTTGCCCGGCCGGGCGACTCGTAAGTTTTTCTTGTTGCCCAAAGGCAAATGTTAGTCGCCTCAGACGACCGGGCGCCGTTAGAGCACAGCCTTGTACTAACAGTACAATGTATATTTTTGCATTGACTGACCTGTAAGTCACCTTGCTTTCATTTTGTATTCAGTCAGTCAAAACCCTTGTAATGTTTAATCTGCACTGTTCCTAATGAGTTCCCTAAAATCTTTAGATTGTTTGACAAGACTAATGAGGAAACAGATGTTATTGCAAATGTGACATGGATTGATACATCAGTTTCTTCAAAACCCATGTTATGCCGCATCAGAGAAGCAATGTCCCGCTTGGCTTACCTCTCTTTCTTGATTGGGTTTGGTAAGTACAATCATGTTACATGTTGTTCAGTCAAACCCTGTCAATTGTATTACCTTATTACATTGTACATTAAATTTTTGTGACATATTAATATTATTAAGTGAATTTCACCGAAATTAAGTGTCACAAAAATTTGCTGGCATGAAAAAATAATTGACGTGATATGTTTACTTACATTTTAGCTATAAATTTTAAATACAATTGGCGACTTTTGTCAAAGGTTTAATTAAGAACATTGTATTTTATGATTTTGAAAATGTAGTTCAAATGGCAAGTCATGTTGATTTTATTGTTTTATTGCAACATATTTTATTTTATTTTATTAAAGTGCCTACATGTATAACCCCCCAAAATATTTTGCCCCAAATGAATGTTTTTTTGTTTTAGTTAAAACGGCAATTTTCTATGGGCCGTCAAAGTTAGGGTTGTTTTTCCCCACGGCCGAGTCAAGGGAGACTGGGACTAGTGTCGTCATTCCAGGCCATTGGCACCAGTTTTGAACTGGAAAGCAGAGGAATTGATCTTGATGGGTACAGAATTTTCGTAGAATGTCAATGTAATAACTTTTTCTGGGTAACCTGAAATATTATACGTTTGTTTAATGCATTACGCTTTTTTTTACGAGAGCTGTGGAATTGATTCGGACTATAAATTCGCTCATGTCTATACGCTTTATATCGAGCCGAACTCACAGAAATGTCACGCAACCTCCCGTCCAAAGACAATACTACAAACACGAGACTAAAGTAGCTTGAATACTAGAAAAATAATTTCTTACAACTTGTGTTAAAAATATAATATTATGAATGAGGTAGGGAAAGATTATCATGTAAATTGCTTGAGTATTCTAAACTCAAAGACCGTCCGCGAGCCCAAATAAACACCAGTCCACGCGGTGTCGCTCAACAGGGAAATTATGACATTCACACGGCACACACCTGAGCTGAATTGAATGAACAGAATCGCTTCACAGGTTTAAACAATGATGGGATATACTGATTTGGCTTAAGTATTTGCATGGAAGTTCTAGAACGTATGGATGTATGAATTATTTGCAGTGGATACTCGTATGGAAGCCGTGCGCTATTCAGACAGTAAGAGAATCTGTCCTCCTTTGATGTCGCCAGATCAGTAAAGTATAAACAAATTCGAAGTGCCGTGAAATGTGTCGATTGTTCGCGTAGTATAAACACTGTATAAACAGACTGAGCAAATTAGTCTGAATCAAATCAGCCGTGCTCACTGTACTAGAATCACTTAATGCATCTTAACAAAGATAATATTTTGGTTCAGCAAGAATAAATTATTGCCTTGAATTCTACGAAAATTCTGGAACCCGAACAAAGCAAATTGAAGTCCTTACAAATGATAATTTGTACAAAGACAGAAACTCTAATTTCATCTTTACTCAATCTTCGCTGCAGACTTGCCGATCGATCCACCCAGAAAACTTGACCATGAAATCTGGATCTCTGAAGTGCTAAGAGCAACGGCAATGGCAAAGAACGGCTCGGCTCAATTTTGCACGCATTTCTAGCTCAGAACGAAGACACAACTCAAGGCTTGCAAGCGATCGATTGATGGCCTGGAATGACGTCACGAATTGTGCTAGATCCAGTACTTTCACGATGGTTCTGCTACTCGGTCATGTTTTTAAATAATGCGATTTTCCCAGACTTTGAAAATTTATAAAAAATTGTGGTTTCAACCAAAAAGATTTTTCTTTTCGGCGTTCTGCTCAGAAAAATGTATAGATTTTTTGGAGCAAAAAATAGTTTTGGGGGTTATAGGCACTTTAAGGTTATTCCTTAGTATTGCATTGCGCATCCTTACTGCGCATGATTTCACACGTAATTAGCGCGCGCACATTAAGAAAATGGCGGCTTTTCCTTTACGGCTAAGTTCGCCAGAGAGATGAATCGTCGTTTTCTCGTAAACGAGTACAGTGACCTATCAATTTTTTCTCTTATTTTGAGTCTAGTAATCACCTTCTTTCTATAAAATAAATATAGACTAATTTCTATTGCAGAATAATAAATAATCACCGGAAACGTGAACTTAGCTAATAAAACGTTTCTGGAAGCTGATATTGTAAGGAATTAAGGGGTATATACAAGGTCCTCCTGTTCCTAAACGAATACCGGGACCCCCCTTTTTTATTTCAAAATTTAAGTTCCCTTAAGATAAACAACCAATAGGCAAAGTTTGAATGAAAATCTATTGTAAGTTCTATTTCGATGGAATGACCTTAAGCTTCGCAAAGGATAAATAACATACATGTATAAGTACACATAATAAGGTAATTTGAAGTGACGAAAAAATGGCTGGGAGATCACAACAGCGGAAGCCAATTACTGTGGATACAAAAGCTCAGATGAAATTGCAAAAATATAATTTTTGCAATTAAAGTGTTGCGCAATATGGCCACTCTAAATTCACAAAATTAATGTCTCATGAAAATTTTGTGTAATAAGGTACTGGTATATGAAATGATGTCATGGAGATCATCGAAAGTGTCCATGTTAACAAATAAAAAAATGTAAATGCAATCAGTGAGATGAGTTACAGTTGAGCTTACAGTCACCTCCATAGCTTAGCTTGTTTATTTCTCTGTTTAGCCATTGGAGGATTGATGATTGCATATTTTATTGTGCGGCAAAGATGGAGGAGAGAGGAGGAAGAGACAAGGCTGATGTATCAGTTTGTGGAAAATATAATAGGTAGGTCACTGTACCTTTCAATCACCCAAACTCTGAACTGTTTAACCCTTTCTCACTCCCAGAATCAAACCTTGAGCCAATAAATGTGGTTGTACCTTTTTAGTCTGTGGATGAAACCCTAGTGTGTGACCATTCAAATGAAAGCTATTGAGCAGTACTTTCATGTGGTACTATTGGTTTAATGACGATTGTGCAAAATGAAATTTAACATTTTTTACTCAATTTTCAACTTAGCACTCTTGGGACTGGAGTGAAAGGGTTAAAACCCAACTAACGATTGCACTGCTTACAATATATCAATATACATAATCATGGATCAAAATACACCAATCACAACCCACAGATGTGACATTTTGAACCCTTGAAGTTTCCTGAAATGGTGAATTCATTGGGTTTTTTTATCAATTATTTTTTCAGACATATTACGTGAGCATCATGAAGCCAGTAAAACAGAGAAGAACTTGTTACCATATCTTCCAATCCCTCATGTTAGAGATATGCTGATTCCACCATCTGACAGGTTTGCCAAGAAGTTTGTCGACATCTAATTTATTTACTCTTTTAAAGCGCTGTTGTTACACTTGGGCAACCTACAGTCTGTCTCCCAACTTTGTTTCCATACAGATTGTATGAGAAATTGACTTCAAAATGATTGATGGTAGAACATTGCTGAGAAAAATCTTTTTTTTTCTTTATTACCCCACATGACGCTTTTGACATAGCTGATCCTAGCAGTATGCAGGACACATGTCACATATGAACCTAGTACATGTAAATGACCTAGCTTGCCACGAGTCTCCCTGTAGCTCAGTGGTGTGCGGAAGGTCATGGGTTTGACTGCTGTCAAGGACTCAGGTTTTTTCTTTGTCTCCATGTTCGTGACAAACTGAAAACATCTTTCTTAAAAATGTTGTTGTTATTGTTGTTTTTCAAACAGACAAAGACTGTCCAAAGCATGGAACAGGGCTGTTCGGTTTTTGAGCGCAAATGAATCCCGCATTCGAGTGGAAAGCCAAAGGATAGCTGGAGAGGATTTTGAAGTTTGGCGATGGATTCATATCGCTACACCCAAACCTCACACCCCCAAACTGTCACTTTCAGTAAGTTGTTCTGTAAGTTGTTCTGTGACTGCAAAACAATCTCTCTTTTTTCTCTCAAGATATGGATGCGTGACCTAGAATGTGTGACACACAAAATTGAGAGGCGTGTACTGTCGATAAGCCATGTATTTTCAGCATCTCTCCGCAATCCTGCTCCTAACTTTCGCACTTGTTCCAGATTCTTTTCAGGCTGCATTCAGCCCAACACGCGCTAAAATATGGACTGTTTTGCAGTCTACAATTTTTTTTATAATGGCCAATCACCACAAACAAACATAAACAACAAAGTGACCAATGAGAACTTGACACAAATACACTTTACCGGTGCTACCCTCTCTAAATAAATATGTTACTTACTTACATGTACTTACTGCCAAGTTGATTTGGTTTTGCATCTGATTGGTTGACTGGATGGCGCAAGTTTTTTTAAACCATTTACAGAGCGTAGTAAAGCAAGACCAAAGCAATTTCAGATTACTTTTTGACACTCAAATTATTGAAAACTATGCTGTACGACACTAACACTGAACAAGTTAGACAAATAGCAGTTATTACAGTTGAGCCTGCAGTCAAATATTCTTTTGTTTAAAAAAAGTATGCAAACGAGTTAGTCTCGATTTCCGCCGCTCTCCTGAGTCCGGTCTTCGTTCTGGCTCATTTTCCCGAACAGCAGCTGGTAATCGAGCCTACAAATGAGGCTAATGGGCCAATACAATGCCAGATTGACCCTTTCGCCTCATTTGCATGTCAAACGGCCAACAATACCAGATTGACCCTTTCGCTTGTTTGCATGTCAAACCACTGACATCTGTGATAACTGCTATTGACAGTTTTGTCATTGTTTTTCCGTAGGGTACCAAACATGGTAAATACTGGCAGGGACAAGGTATTTGATGCATTTTCTTTCTGTTTCCAATAGCTCTGCTTTATTCTTCTTACTCAGAAATCTATTCATAAAGTAAAAGTAATATAATTACTGTTTCTCTGACTGGTAAAAAAACATGTTGAAAAAGACTAGTAACATAACAATTTTTGTTGAATGCACATTTGCATCCAGTTTTTTGCACCCAGTTTTTTTGCACCCAGTTTTTTTGCACCCAGTTTTTTGCACCCGGTTTTTTTGCACCCAGTTTTTTGCACCCAGTCTTTTTGCACCCAGTTTTTTTTTTTTTCACCCAGTTTTTTGTACTCAGTCCTTGGAAAAGGGTTAGGTTATCAATGGCTCCTTTCCACCAACCTAATAACATTAGTGAACATACAGATTTGTTGAATGTTTGACTGAAATGAAGCTATTTTCCATTTCAGCATTTGAAAACTTTCAGTCAGCTGTCAATCCACCTGTGATTAGTCCCACACCGTGTTTGAAAATAAGGAACATGTTTGATCCTGATGTGTAAGTGTAACCGCAGATAAAACTCTGGTTTGTTGTCATGACTCCCTTGTTAGCAAATCATTATTTGCTAAGGATGTCTTTTATTTCACTCCCGGAAGCAAGCATCAAGTCAATTATTGTGCTTCTAGCGTTACGTCTGTGGATAAAACCCAAGTGTGTGACCATTCAAATGAAAGCTTATGAGCAGTACTTTCATGTGGTACTGTTTGTTTTTTCCATATCTTGCAAAATGAAATTTGAGATTTTTTTCAATTTTTGAGCTTTGGCACTCTTGGGAGTGAAAGGGTTAAGGCCCTACATTAGGCTGTCATTTTTGGGTAGCCTCATACAGGGTTTGTGGGAGATGCGATGGCCTAATATAGTTAGTGTGTTGGACTCTGGATCGAGCGGTCTGGGTTTGAGCGCTGGCTGGTGTCACTGTGTTGTGTTCTTGGGCAAGATACTGTTCTCTTAAAGTGCCTCTCTCTCCACCCAGGAGTATAAATGAGTACCGGAAACAAAATGCTGGGGTGTAACCTGTGATGGACTGGCAGCCCATCCAGGGGAGTAGCAATACTCCTAGTCAGCTTCATGCTATGGAAACCGGGATAAGCTCCGGCAGTGTGGGCCAGTTGTGGTCCTGGTGACATCACCAAAACGAATTTGTGGTCAAAGCCTTAGAAAAAGTCGTACAGGAACTTGACAATAATGAACTTTTTTGCCCATCACATTGCACAGTAGCAATTTCTTCATAAGCTAATCCCCGTGTTACTGTTAAGATATTCGACAAGAAACAAGTCAAAGAGAAAATCAACTTCCCCTGAGTCATTGTTCAGAAGTACAGTCAAACCTTATTTACTGTAAATGATACTTCTATTAAGCGGAGACCCTGTATTATCCAGACTCTAGAGCATTCCCCAAAGGTGTCCACTTAATACAGGTTTGACTGTATTTTAATTTGTGGTTATTGTAGTGAAACTGAAGATGGCTGGCATGTGATGATTCAAGACGCCATATTGGAGAAGTGTATTGAGAATGGAGGAGGAGTCGTTCACATAGCGGTGGATAAAAGTTCTAGTGAGGTATGCCCATCGCCTCTGTTCACAGGCTATCCTAGCGTGTGTATAAATGCCTCTTGTTTCCTTCCTACGTCGCGTAGTTTCTAGCCTGCGTAGCTTGCGGCTTACCGTTTTGTTTGCGCGTGGTGGCAAAATAGGTTGGTGGCGAAGTTGCGAGAGGATTGTGCGGGCGGAGGCCCTATCGGACTTAGCCTCCTCGCAGACTTTCTTTTGGCTCGTCACACAATCTCTCCTCCCCAACGAACATCTGCTGAAACGAGCGGGAGGAGAGATTGTGTGACAAGCCAAAAGAAAGTCTGCGAGGAGGCTATATCGGACTTGAATTTGCGGTCAAGGTCTGGGAAAATGTACAGTAATTAGGAAATCGGTTCCACTCGGACTCGCGAAAATAAGTTCCCTGTCTTGTGTAGTTTCTATTCAGTGCCTTTTGTATGAAGTTCATGCAATCCTGACGCATTACATTGACATTTTTTTCCAGGGATGTGTGTATGTAAAGTGTGACACACATCATTCAGCAGGGTTGGCCTTTAGAAGTCTACATGGTTGTTGGTTTGACGGTAAGCTGCGATCAGTTAGAACTTTTATTCTTGTGACCTGCATGTCTGACTTTTTATTGAAACTTTGAGGAGAATTCAGAAGCTGATCACTATTATTACACCTTTGGTGTTTATCTACCTTCATAAATTAAACTGCAGAAGTTTGTTTTGATTTGAAGGTTATTTTGAACATTGCCAAAAATGACTTAATATTTCGTGACATAGCTCCTTTCACTACTACGAAACTGAGGGGAAAATCTTGAATTTCATTTCTGCAAAATTGTCAAAACAAACAGCACCGCTTGGAAGTACTGCTCAATAGCTTTCATTTGAATGATCACACACTTGGGTTTCATCCACATAATTAAAAGTTAGAACCACCTTGTACAGCATAAGAAACAGTACCACATGAAAGTACTGTTCAATAGCTTTCATTTGAATGGTCACACACCAGGGTTTCATCCACAGACTTAAAAGGTACAACCACATTTTATTGACTCAAGGTTTGACTCTGGGAGTGAAAGGGTTGAGAATAAAATATATATTTTTAAAAGAATGAGTCCTAACAATTTTAGGAATCAGAGCAGCCACAAGCTTTGACTTTAATCTGATTGTGAATTGCAGGTCGTCTTGTTGCTGTCAAGTATCTAACCTTGAAGAGGTACCATCAGCGTTTTCCAGTAGCTCTGGAAGCGACCGAGCGCCTGAATCCTTCAGGGGCTTCTCCTTCCTCTCTTATTACATTTGATCCCAACGAAGCGGAAGATGAGGAAGACATCAATGATTCAGATACAGAAGTTTATTAAACTTTCCTGCTCTTGTTGCTACATGTACATGTATCATACTCAGTGACATACATGTGACATACACAGGTCATCTAATATCCCTTTTCACGGTTAACTTGTCATATTTGCATAACAATACATTTGAACATAGAAGCGAGGCCATCGCTTTTTCCAACCTCCTTCCCAGGGTCTCAATAAGATGAGAGACCTTGGGAACGAGGTTGCACTTTTTCTTGGGCTTCTTGAACTATTTCAGTATAAAAACAGTTTTCAAATGTAGAAGAACTACAATTCTTTTAGTTTACGTTGTTTGAAGAAAAGGTTATAAAACGAGTCTTTGCTGTTAATGTATAGGAAGTCTGCATAAGCAATAGAGAGGTAATTTTACGATCTTTAAGGCAAACTTTAACTAAAAGAGTTGTTTTATGTAGTTCTTCTTTGTTTTAAAACTGTTTGTATATTAAAATATAGTTCAAGGAGCGCAAGAAAAATCACGATGTTTTACAGCTTGGGCCCGAAATTGTCTTGCTTCTATGTTTAACTGTATTGTTATGCAAATGCGACAAGTTAAAAGGGCTATTGGCCGCCATCTTGGATTAGGAGTGTGATGACGTAGATGGACGGTCACCAAGAAAAAATTAGTACCCAGTCTCTGTATAGGTCTCTGCTGGAACTGATGTCACGATCTGGGAGAATTTTAGTTTCTATTTGAAGTTGTATTGAAATTGATGGATTACTCGTTACTAAGGTAACCCACGCCCAGATGGACAAGAAATGAATGTGCACAAAGAAAATTGATATTACCACAGGTACCCCAAGCTCATAAGATATGTAACAGTCGAAAATATGAGGATTTGTTTGAGGAAAAAAACGGTCTATGTTTGGGACTAAAAATTGCCTACCTTACTTATGTTGTGTATTTCATTGTTTCCTGTGGTTACTGGGCCGATTTAGCGCGATTCCAGTGAGTGTTGGTTCCACTGTTTCCTCCTCTTTTTATAGAAGGGAAACAATAACCACCATACGAGACAATGAAATACACAACAGAAGTAACGTAGACAATTTTTATTCAAAACTAGTTCGTATTTTTTTGCCCCAAGAATAGACCGTTTTTTCCCCATACAAATTCCCCCCCGGGACACCCGTATCAAAGTGACGGGGGTGATCGTCGGAAATTTTGAACAGAACCCCTAAAAGGTACCAAAATCTCATTTTGTGGATGTGGCTTGAATTCATTTTCACCCCCAAGAGGTACCAATTCTAAGACAAAACTACAACCCTGGCCAATACTTATTGGGACACTTGCTGAAACTACGTGCAAAAATACACTTGGATAATATAGTCATATTCGTATACTCGGAGAAAGCTTGTGAATGTTGTTATTACAGGACATTTCAGGTTCCCCCCCCCCCTCCCCCAAGCAATGTTGATTGCCATAAAAACGATTCCGCATGCGTGACGTCAACATTTCACCTGGGGGAAGGGGAAGGGGGCATGCGTAATTTTACATCCGTTATTGCGCTAGTGCCCCAAGAGTATTGACCAGGGTTGTAGTTCCTGACATATTTTTTACCCAGCTTAATACCCTAAAAGGTACCGGAATAACTCACAACGGTGGTCATTTTTGATTTTAACACCCTAAGGGGTACGATGATCACCTCCGTCACTTCTATATGGAAGTTCCCTCGCAGGACAAATCCTTATATCTCCTACTGTCACTTATCTGACGAGCTGGGGTACCTTTACACTAGCCGGGAAATTCCTTTTATCTATTGCACAAATTTTATACTAAAAAAAGTGCTCGGTTGTTGTATTCAGCACCGTGTAAAAACGGTGATGATTTCAAATTCAAGGTTTAATGACTGGCAGTCTAGTGTAACGGGCAGATAACTCTGATATTTTTTAACCGAGATCGTTGTTCTTGCTGTTATTGCACACTAGCACTGTATTAAAAATGCACTGTAGTTTATAAATATACAGTTCAATATACAATCTTTTGGTGGCAAAATTTGTAGTGAGTACTTGCAGATACCTAGCCTGAGATCAGGCTCCGAGAGAAATCGCCGAGCGCTGCCAGGGGCGGGAACGAAGGCGACGGGAAAACTGACGTTTCGAGCGTTAGCCCATCGTCGGAGCAAAATAACACCGACAAAGTGCTAACCTTCCGAAACTCGTTAATAATTCATAAGGTTATAAGTATAGGAAATCATAACCGTATCGGAGGTTTGGATACCCAGTCATAATTAGCATAGATTTTGACGATTTTATTTCTCCGTTTACTCCTTAGTTTTGGTTTCGATTGAGAAGATATATCAAACACTCGAGACAGTGTTTCATCAGACTTCCACACACCTCGAATTTCGTCAAAAATATTTCGCTACGCGTCGTATTTTCAACTCTCTTCTCGGTGTATGGAAATCGGATGAAACACTCGTGTTTGATATACGTATCACTTCGAAACGTCAGCTTTCCACCAACTATCAGCCTCAAGTTGAACATTCAAGTGTCCCACTTGTCCGCCGACGCAGCACAACAGCTTCTACAGAAAACACTAAGCTGGGCCAGACTTTACTTTACTACTATCAGACCTGAGGTGTCCATAGCAAAACCATCTCCAGGATCTACCAAAATGCACTTTTCAGAGCCTGAAATCTCAAACATTTTCTTGGGGAGACCTCCAAACACCCCCCTCCGCGCCTTTTAGTGATAACTCAGTACTGCCGTCTACTTCCAAAAATTATCCCTCTACCTCACATTTTAGGCAAAAATCCTGGGAAACTCCACCCCCCCCCCCCCCCCCCCCTATCAAAAATTCCTGGATCCGCCCCTGATGGGTCAGTTTATCCTTCCAGGGTGTAGCCGGCGAAGAGGCTTCGCGTCGCGTCTTCTCGCGCGAGGATATTTCCACGCGCTTCGCGCGCGCCTGCCCACTCGATCTGAGAAAAATTAGGGACTACTCGTAGTCTAGCAGAGACAGCAGACGGATTTTTACAGCCTGTCTCGAGCGTTTTCATCCGCATCTTTGGTGACGCATCTTCCTAAATAACCAAAATACGTCTCTTTTTGGTGACCGTGGTGTGTTGATTTACTTAGTACACTCCTTCCGTTCCCTTCATCCTCTGCATCTTACGGAAGTAAACATGGTAAAGTATGAACATTCGAGGAAAGCTGGGAAAACAAAAGAGAAATTTGGGACCAATGACACACACGAAGTTGTATAACCCCAGGGCTTTTTAAAAAGTTCACTGTACATTCGAGGAGTGACAAAGCAAAAATGCAAAAAAAGCCCCCACAGTGTTTTTGTTTCTGACCCTGACGTAGGCTTAGCTACAAAAATCCAGAAAAATCGCCTAAAAATCTATCTGGTAATCTCAAAAAAGTTCTAAAAAATCTCAAAAATGTTCCGAAAATATCAAAATTTTACGAAAAAAAAAAAAAATTTCCTAACTACAACAGAATTCTGGGATAGAAGCCATGAACTGAAGCCTCTTCACTCTTTATATAGCATTATAAGCGCATTGAGTTTCTTAAATGCGCCTACATGTATAAAAGCATTGTTATTCTTATTCTTATCTCTAAATATTCTTTTTACGCATTTGACATATTTTTTGGCTCTCAAAATTCTAAAAAATCTTTGAACTTGCTAAATTCGCCTAAAAATCTCCAGACGTTCTAAAAATATTTTCAACATCTAAAAATCTCTTGTAGCTAAGCCTGGGCACATAGCTGGAAGTCCGTCAGGCCCTATACAGGTCAAGACAACATTTCAAACAAACAGTATAATTTTATACCAACATCATAGAAAACGTAATTATCGACAGAATATTTATGTAATGGTAACAATTAGAGCGAAAGAAGGGAGCGAGTAGAGAGCCTATTCACATAAATTGATTGATTATTCGCAGGCTATAAATATTTAAAGAAATCCAGCGTTACACCGATCGTTACACCTCCTTACACCCAAGCAGTGGCAAAATCTAGGCATTAGTGGCAAAATGCAGGGGCAAAACGAAAAATATAATAGGGGAATCCCCTCGCCTCGTTTTCGTGTAGAGAAATTTTGGTAAACAACCAAACACATACCTTCGAGCTCAGACAGACCTTACACCGCTGAGCTAAATGGTTGCAGATCGCTGCCATTAAATCATGGCTTCTAATAATTTTGGTTACAACAAGCCCGTTTATAGCCCTTACAGTTGCGGTGGTAGCAAGGAGTCCCTTGTCATAGTGGACGAAACAGCAGCTACAACAGGGAGTATAAACGGAAGCTTTAAAGATGACGACTGCCGAGAACGCTCTTCGTCTTTGATCTCCATTGTATCAGTTCACTACGAAGATGTCGCGGGTTATGATGACGGCGACAGTGATAACGAGCGGCCAGAATCGAAGACGGCAAACCTGCAACTAAAGAGGACGCTATAATGAACTTGAGCCTGAGTTTCTCCCACGCTGAAAAACCTGCGACGTTTCCTCCAGATCACCTTCCAGTGGTTTCCTCAAAACGCGACGTCCGCGCGCAAGGCGTTCTACACCGTGATGCAGTTTCTCATCTTGGCTTTCCTGTGCTGTTGTTACGCTTTCGATAATGGGTGCATTCCACAACAGATCACTGATTCAAGAGGAGTTAGGGCAAACAGTGACAGCTGCCAAGAACATCATCTGGTCGTTCAGGTTACCTTGAAATGTACATTCTCGGTGTGCTCTACTTTTCGAAAGCGCCACCTGGAAAAAATGCTGTCTGAAGTGATTTTGACCCGGCGATATTGGAAGAAAGTTCGATGGACCGTCTTCAAGATCAGTATTGCTGTGTCCGGTATGTGTCATTCGCCTTGCCAGTGACTTCGAAAATTGTGCAGATGAATATATCAACCCAGAAAGTCGAATCGGTTTAATTTCAAGGAACTCATTTGGAATGTCACTCTAGCGATTTTGGCTCGACTTTTCGCTCTGCCGATATTCTTTACATTTATATACGAAGTGTGCATCATCTACAGTCAAATTCGCCTTTTTAAAGAGCAAATTCAAAAGTGGCAAGAGGGTAAAGAGAAAGCAAGAAATCGGTTTATCAACATTAAAACAATGATCCGAGACGCAGAGAGGTCTTTTCAGACCTTTCTAATAACACACCTTACTGCTGCTGTTGGTCCTGTTGATCCCAGCCATATTTTCCTGTGCTGAGGCGTCTTCAAACCGAGAGCCACTACCAACAGACCTACACTGACCAAATGGAGATCACAACTGCAGTAAAACTACCAGAATACCCAAGCCTGATTGTTACCAACAACAACAACAACAACAGTAACTACAGACCACAAGAACTGACGTTTCTGTTGAAGCTACCAGCCCATGGTCCAAACACAACACAACCCAAGGCGCCTCAGAAGCACACTGTATCCAAGACAGATGCGGCTGGGATTGCAAAGATCATTTTCGGTGCTTCGGGGGATTTCCTGGAAATGTTGGTGCTGTACAGCTTCCCATTGGTATTCTTGGCTAAGTTGCACAAGATCATGACCAATTTACCCGAAGTTGTCCAAGATCTGAAGTTCAATGAACAGATAGAGAATGGATACTTGTTTCAAGATGAGAAAATCCTGAATGAGATGAACGGCAAAACTTTCACCAGGAAAAGGTATCCAGATAATCGGCATGAATTTGACAGGCATAAAGGCTGCTCTGTTAACACTCATGATGCCCTTTCTCACA